>OX244028.2:80983847-81271023 GCA_945859785.2 Tridacna gigas | reverse complement strand
ATAAATACAGTCTACTCCGAGCGATTTCGGACTGGTTCGTCGTGAATAACACGGGTATCAGTCTAAATAGTGTCAATTGTTGCAGAAGATTTTCACACGTTTTGAAAACACGCGTGTTAATTAGTACTGTTTTCGAAAACTGTTAAATGACGTTCTCGTGCCATTGACAATTGTCAACTTAACAGATTATCCATACACATAGTACTGAAGTGACAATTCCACGCTTTTGTTGATTAATTATTACTGGATCTACTTGATTACAGTAACAATCGCCAAAAAAATAACTGAAATGTCCGCAAAGATTTTGTGGGCATGTTTAAACTTATCTTTCAAAACTAAACGCAAAACTAAAATATGAACATACCGTCTGCTTGCATATTCAATAATCCTTCGTTTCAAAAACAAATATTTTCAATTTAAATGGTAAACCAGAGGAAAAAAAAAAAACAGTTTGATTCATGTGTTAACTCGAGATGTTTATGTTCCTCAAAGTACACACAAAATGGCCGCCAAACACGATAAATTTCGTTAGGTTTTTCGAAAATATTTTACTCCTAACAGACTGTAAAGATGATTGAAAATATGCCTGTCTTCGATATCGAATCAATTGGCAATCGATCTCAATTAGTCTTTGCCATTTTACCACTTTGAAAGTACGACTATCAGAAGCCAACTTGAATGTCTACACCACCAGCAAAAGACGAGTTGTAGTTTCGACTTCCGTGAAAACAGACATTTGTCAGTACAAAGAAGACCATCCAAAAAAACACTTTTGCAGGAATTTGACAACACGTCATGTTCATTTAAAATACTGTGCATATCGTGTTTTCCTTTTGTTTCGCCCTTTTCATGGTGTTTTCAAAGTCATAAATGTGCCGAGATTTACAAGCACACCTGTTTGCACAATAGGTATGCATGTGCATGTAATTAGGTACAAGTAAAAAAAAAATGTACAAAAACAGACAAATAACAAAAAGCCAAAATGCAAATTTATGACACCCTTTATTTTATAAACCTGAACAATCGTAGGAGCAATAATGACATGTATACAAGTGCTTGTGTAAAACATACGCTGTTGTAATTCTTACGATACACGGTGTCCCTTATCAACATGGAGGTTATTGACCTAGCTTAACTTGGATGCCATGCCAGCAATCACAGTTCGTCGATCCGGAAATACGGCTGATCCGGAAACATTCATAGGAAACAGAAGTGGCCGGATAAACGAGGCTCCACTGTATTGACTTTTCTCTATGTCTGCCCGTCTTTTCGAGCTAAATGAGCCATGCTCTGGCAAAGGGGGCTTAATGCATCTTCGTGCTGCATTATAGCAAGCACGACTTCATGTAATTATGGCTCTACAGGATCAAATTTGTCAATTGATTGATCAATTGATTGTATGGTGTAGAATGCAGAAATTTCAAGGTAGCGAAAAGTTTTGGCCAATGTCAACTGCGAACTGCGCAGGCTCTTTTCACAGAGCATGGCTAAAACAGATGTGCTAAATTGGTGCACTGATGACTATGCAATTTTTCTATACTTTAAAGCAAAATAAATGGACACCCCCTCCCACTCCCTGCATTACCTGTTCATGCCTCACTGTGCGTATAAATATTTCTTTTCTCGCTACGTCTCTGTTTTAGTCATACCCATTTGTTGCTATGTAAATAAATTGAAGACTCAGTGAGCGTCTGCGAAAAATTTGTCTAACATGGCTGATATTAGATTGATTGATTGATTATGTGGTGTTTTAACGCTGTTTTCAATATTATTTCAGCTATATCGCCGCGACCAGTGCACCTATCCATGCTTTCCTGGAGTTTTTTTAACCAGTACTCCGCACAATATTCTTTCCAAGCCACTGACTGTTTACCCACATAACCATAGTTGAAACAATGGATAGCTGTGAGAGAGGAATGAATCCTGTTGCAATGACTATCATTAATCCTCGGAAAGAATATTGGCCGAACCAGAGATCGAACCAGCGACCTCCTGTTCTCAAGTCCTGTATGCTACCGACTGTGCTATGGGGCTCGGCGCCTGATATTAGAAGCTTTTTTGGTGGAAAAAAACTCGACTAAACAATGGGGAGGGGATGATGTAAAGCAATGTTAACATTATATGGCACAAGAAGAATTTGACAGCATGCAAAGAATGTTACTTTAAAAGTATTAATTTTACATCAATTGAGACACAAGTTCTTACAACTTACACTAATCTCTCTCGATTCTGCCTCCTGGGAACTACACGCACTGAATGTGTGTGCAAATTGAAATCCCAAAATTGACACCCACTCCCTGGAATCGAACTTGGGACCTTATGACTGCAAGGCTGACGCTCTACCTCACAACCACGGACACCACAAAGAATGTTATGTCCAACATCAAAAAAAAAAAAATGTAAAAAAAATTTACAATAAGATCTTTGTTTATTTTCATATAAGCTTTTCAAACTATTTTCAAACTAGAGCTATCACTAATGCCCAGGTCACAAATAAAACGGGCACCGGATGATTTCTTCCAACTTCGCCAATTCAAAGATTTGAGACATCGTCCGGGCGCCCTACGATTTTAGGACATTTTGCTCAAGCAGTCACAGATCAAATGGGTGCCAGACGGCAGTTTCTTCGGAAATGCCGTGCGTGTGCTTTTCAGTTCAGAAAGGCATCGGGTGGCGACAGTACTGACATCGGGTGGCGACCGGACGGCGCCCGTATCAACATCTTTCAGACTTTGTACCGCCGTCTGCCGGCTGCCTGATGTCTGTCCTGTCGCTGCCCGGTGCCATTCTGAACTGAAAGCCCGGACGATGAGTTAATGGGCTCTCTGATGGCACAAAAATCATCCGGTCGCTGTCCAATCATAACTTTTTTCTAAACCTCGAACAGGCCCTAGATGGCATCTCAAAATTCAACACATATGTGATACATGAAATTACAAGGACTTTCTGAATAACCCTTGTAAAAGCCATATTTCACACCAGATCAAAATTTCATGTGATAACCTACGAGAGTTCCATGAAAGGAACATTCTGCCAAATATGGATGATATATATCCAGTGAGCAGTTTCAGAGAAGTTTCCAATATACAGTCGAAACTCGTTAGTTCGAAGCGCAAGGGACCGGGATTTTTTATACGAACTACCGGTTGTACGGAACAAAAAGTTTGACTGTCATCGGACAGTTTCGTAACCATATACGGAAATACAAGTTGGATTTACATAACATGTCTTACAGAACCCTCTAAATGGGGCTTGGTTTCAAGAAATAAATAAATGGAAAGTTACTCATCCTTACTTTTCATCCATATATAAATACATGTTTATGTATCGTAATACAAACACATGAAAAAAAACATCCGATGTTTTTGTATGTTGAAATCCGTCAGAGTGACTTCCCCTTCAGGAGATCAAATCACTCAAAGTATTTCCAGACCTTAATTATTAATTCATTTAACTCTTTATCAAATGACAAAAATGTAGACTTGTCCAAACTGAAAAAATTTGAAGACAACAATTTAAATGTGGCTATAGTTGGCCTTCCAAAGGGTAAAATACATAAACAGGAATCACGAATTTCTTTTTCCTACAATGTGTTCAAGTCTTCTTTTTTTACCACGTGACAAAAATAAAGACCTGTCCAAATTGAAAGAAATTGCAGACAACAATTTAAATGTGCCTTCCATAAGGAGGGGTTAATCGAAGGATTGAATGACATTACAACCAAACGACACCTTTAATTACAATTGCACTACACCGCTGATTGATACCAATCAACATCGTTAATTAACAGGTGTGAAAAGCAAGGTTGGTCACCAGTTTTAACACCATCATGATGGTGGGTTAACTAATCTATGGCTAACCTACCGACTAATTACGGACTAATAGTGTGAATTTGTGTTTGAATGATACTTGAACAAGTCTGATCAAGGTTTACCAAAGGAACATCGCTGTGAATTTTGGTTGAAATCCACTGAGCGGTTTCAGATTTTTGTTTTTTTTAAGTTAAAATAAGCCCTGCTCACAAAAGCCATGTTTTTCAACGGATCAAAATTTCTAAAGGAAATTGATCAAGCTTCACCAAAAACATCCCTGTGAAATTTGGTTAAAATCCATTAGGTAGTTTCAGGGAAGAAGTTTTTTAAAGTTTTCACTATATGCCATATACGGAAAATAAGCCCTGCCCACAAAAGCCTTGTTTTTCATCCGATCAAAATTTCTTACTGAAATCTGATACAGCTTCATCCAAGGAACATCCCTGTGAAATTTCATTGAAATCCAGTCAGTAGTTTCTGAGAAGATATTTGAATGAAAAATTTACACATACAGACAGACCAACAGAAGCATGACATACACTACACCATGACAATAGCTTCCTGGCCTTTTGCAAGTGTAGCTGAAAATGTTACATTAGTAATTTTAAGATTAGTCGGAAATTGGGAATGCTTAGTTTAAAAGATTAATTTTTGTGATAGGGGTAATAATTTTGACCTTGACCTTGGATATAAGACCCCAAGAATATACATATGAACAAAAGGTACCTACATGCCAAATATAAGCATAAGTTTTGAATAAGGGTTAAAGACTGAGCTCCAAATAATAGGAGTGATGGGGTTTTAAAATGCAAAATGTCAATTATTTTCAATCAAACCCTCCGTTGTGGGTATTTATTTGAATCCTCTTGCCAATACGATTCAAATGAGTACCCATAACATAGGGTACCCATAGGGTAACAGAGGGTTTCGATGAGAAATAATGGATTTAGAATGCCATCAACCCATCTTATCTAGAGCTCTGAAAGATATGACCTTGACCTAGATCATATGACCCCCCAAAAGATGCAATGAAATGGAATGGTATTCACATTCCCTAACCTTGTGACTTGTACTTTTGATCACTTTAACTATACTTTACATGAAAAATCAAATGGTCAAACGACATACAATATGTCTAACAGCAATCATGTTACCTTTTTATACCAGGTCATTGTCAGAGATCACAGAGGGCTTCTTCTTGTTTGCACATTCTATTTGATGATCTATTCAACCTGTTAGCAGACAACAAAATTTTAGACTGGTCCAAAGTGAAAGCTGTTGCAGATGACAAATTAATCATGTCACAAAATACGTAATTTGAAATTTTATTTAGTAAGGGTAAAAAACATTTTGAGAAAGGGAGAAAAAGCTGGTTAACAGCCTTCTTTCTCATGTTCCTTAAAACTCGGATTCTGTAGTAATGGGTTAAAAGTTCACACCAACAAAAAATTAGGCTAACTTCTGCAGTTCATTTCTGTGTTTTCGTGAGATATAGAATTTTCCCACCAAGCTTGAATCAAATTCAAGAAGGTTGACCGTAGTCGTAAAGCTGGAATATGCTACATGTGGCTGACTCCATGGTGTCAGTGGTCATGAGGTAGAGCTTCCGCCTCGCAATCATAAGGTCTTGAGTTCTATTCCTGGGAGCGGGTGTCAACATTGGGACCGTTCATTGGCCCACACATTTGGCGCAAATACTGGTGTAGTTCCCAGGAAGCAGAATCAAGAGACATTAGTATAAGTTTTAACAACTTGTTTCTCAATCAATGTCTAAAATAAATATGTTTAAACTAAGTTTGAACCAAATACATGACCCAGGAAAAGTACTATGTAATATTGCATATACATATACAAAAATTGAAATAATGCTTCTCAAAAGTGTCATAATTACTAGACATTTCAATTTTCTTCTCATCCTGAACTTCTGAATTTACCAAGGGTGCGAATTTACCAGAAATAAGGATACTGGTACGGAATTGTTGTGGTACGAAACGAAACTTTTTTTTTTTATTTGAAATCTGATGTAGTACTTCAGTACCCGATGACGGTTTCTTTCATTTAGCGTAATTTGTAGACTCATTCTTATATTATTTTCCCTCAAAATCGAGCATTTCATTTTAATTTATCAAATGAGCCTGTCGTGCCTCGTGGGTTTGGGTCAACTTACCGTCCTGCAGTTCTTCATCTTTGCCCGGAATCTATGGCGATCCCCTATTGTCTCTATTCCAAGCCTTACCAGATCTCCATCTGTCAAATACATGGCAGTTTCGTCGTCAACTCGCTCCCTTGCAAACGCGTTAGTTAAGGACTGACAAGCCTAGTTCGTCCAAGGCCACCTTCAAATTCGCGTCGTTTGCCGCCATTTAACTCGTTGAGAAAACCGAGGATATCCAAATGAACATAACGTTGTGTAACACAAGGTTACTTCAGCTCGATACAATGCAATTTGACCAGTCGTGAAAGATGTATTTAGGTTCACTTAACATCATATTAAGTGTACCCGGCATAAGGATATGTTAACCTACCATAGTCTTCATTCAACTAATCATAATTACCGTTAATTACAATTTAGTTTTAATAAACCTGATTGAATAACTATTTCCGAACCGTAATTGCAATTCACCTAGACACAATGATTTTAAAGACTTTGTGGTGTGTTCTTAACAAAACGAATATACCATTTAACCCACCATGAATTTTTTCAATAGAACATTTCGACAAGAAAAAGGCTTATAATAATGGATCAAGTATATAAAAGTACATAGTACCATCACAAAATATTTATTTATCAAATCATAGTGCTGATATGTAAATCGAACATCATCGTAGATTAACCAAACAAAATATCGGGGCAACGGAACATAATACTAGTCTACCTGGACATAAAATTTACTCACTAAACATAGTAGCATGCTTTCAAACTAAAATTTGTACCTACCCAGATACAACGATATGACAATAATATACGATGTGTAATTTGCAAACTTAATAACAAGTTAACCTAACTTAATTCTATCTAATGCAAGATATTCATAAGTAAACATATTATAATAATCAATAAACTGAATAAAATACCCAGTTAGCGAACAAAATATTTAATAAAGCAAACATAATGATATGTCAACCGAACTTCATCATCAATGGACGGAATAAAACAACATGTTAACCCAACATAATGTTAATCTAACTGGACGTAATGAGAAATAAACAGAACAAAATTTTCACCCAATACTTCTAAATGGCTTGCTAACCGAACAAAATGATATTTAGAGAAGACTTTAATCCCAGCTGACTGTTCATCATTTCAATTCAACCCAACAAGATAGGAGTGGACTGAGCAACGTGATTTTTTTTTAAGAAAAGACAGCTACGGCGTTCCATAGATTTCTATTTTTAATCGGGCGGCAGACCGATTAGAGAGATGGAAAACTTCGGAAACCCGTCTACTCAGAGCAAACTGGTGTAACTGCAACTCGGAACAGCTTTAACTTACAGCTTTTTAACGCTTATACCTGCTGTGATGACCTTATTACAAAAACTACTTATGACCCAGATAACCGCACTTTTGACCCAGATAAGCGCAGGAATAGTAATTAGCGGTAAACAGGCGTTAAGTAATGTCAAGTAATCCCATAATAACTTTTCAGTGATGTAATAAACGGCGGTTACAATTTGTTTAGTATTGAAGTATGTCATAATTACAGTATTATCAAAATCTCTGGCCAGCAAAAACTGGAGCAGTTTACTTTCAACACGATTATAAGAAATATGGTCAGTAATTAGCAGCAACTTTATGAATGAAACGAGTGCGAATCAAGTGTATTGGGTGATGTGAACACATCTTGTAGTCGTCTGCTGTCCATGTCATTCGGCAAATTTCGAGTGATCCGTTGATAGTTATACGTAGTTACGGGATCGGCCGAGTTGTGACGAGTGCTCTCCGTATATGTAGCAGGTGTTGAAAAGATAATAGGTCATTTTGGTCTTGAGAGGAATAAAGTCGCAACAGGAAACATTGCTTGAAAAGAATTTGAAAATTTAGATTGCTCTGCCTAAGAGAAAACTGATGTAAATGCAACTCGTAACAGCCGTAAGTAGTCTGATCTTGGATGTATACAGTCAGATAAGGAGATATTTCTTTTTCCAAAAAAATAATAAGTTTGACATAGAATTATTCGGGTTTTACCACCGGTTTGAAATTTTCATTTCAATGTTTTAGCGGGATAAGGGTTGAATTGTTTTCACAGTCCCTTTTCCTCTCCTTCCAGCCATGGCACTACCATTTTACACTCACTTACATGTTTCTTCTTGGTGAGTTTCTACAGACTGGAATCAGTCTGTAAACCCTTGACCAAACAATCCTGTGGGGCTTTGAAAATATAGTTGGAAAAACTGTATGTATTCAGCATGTTCTCTTTTTTCCACAGCGTTTTTCACGCATTTAAAAGATTTTCGAAATTTTGTCAAATAGAACATTTTCATCGAGGATAAAAAAAACCCTGAAACGGTCACACAAATAAGCTCACTTACTGTTATATTCTCCATATCTGAATCAACGGACCAGGGAAAAAGTCTTTGCAGAGAGTGCAGATTCAGACCAGACTGCTCAGAACATGCAGTAAGATCTTGGATCTGTCATGCCAGTTTTTCCGAGTTATTCTACTCAAGACAGCAATAGTCCTGCAGGATTTAGGCTGCTTTTCTAAGCTTAACATGTCTATTTTAACAATTTAGCGCTCTAAGCGGGCAAATGTCAGCAACATATTTGTCTCATCAGCTATTCCACATTGGTCGATTCTCATCCTTTCCACATTTCAGATAAAGAGATCAAGGCTACCGCAGTTATGCTCTTACTGATTAGAATGACTCAAATACAATTACTTGTGTTGGCTATGGACAAGTAAAGTCGCTTTTGAAGACAATAAAAGATAAAGATCAGGCTGTCCTTTGAACGCAATGCACTTTAATATCACAGACGTTCTTATCTTAGATCTAATTGTCTGTTTATTTGGGATGTATATGGGAAAAAAAAAACGACCATGAAATTGAAGCCTAATGTTTGATATTGTTTTCCTGACTGTAAAAGGCTAGTCGATTAAATGAGTGTTTTAGCTCTTAACCAAACTATCCTTTGTTAATGCCCATGAGAAAGAAGTTGAAAACATTGTGAGAAAAGGGTAAAATGTAGGTTACCATTTTCTCCTTTTCCCATGTTTTTTACCCTTTCAACGATTCAGATCATCATTTGGTCTACATTTAATCGTCATGTGTAGATGCTTTTGATTTGGACAAGTCTAAAATTTTATCATTTGGTAAAGAGTTGACGGTTAGGGAGCTATTGGGTATCTACATTCTTTGAAAGTATAATGTAGGAGAAATTTGCAGACGTTTGGACTGGGCGATTTGGCCCGCTAAAAAATAAGTAGGACAGTTTGTCAAGATGGATACGATGTCTTGTTCAAAATGGAAAAAATGAAAGGCCTACAAGCAGCCAAAAGTAAACAATTCCAAAGTTATGATGCAGACATATGTTATACGGCTTTTATATGTTACAATACAGTTCATGATGAGTGATATCTAAAACTTGATAATGGGTATTGCTGATCAGAATTGTCACATATCTTTTACGTTCTATTGCTGTCGGCTGGCAAACATAACTTATATTTTAACCAATCGTTAAACTACTAATTTGTCAAAGACAGTTTAAAAAAGTGGGATCCTACATTTGTAACGGTGTAGGATATTTTGTCCAATGCATAGTTCAAACATCTACCATCTGATTTGTGATTTCGAACCACTGTAATTATTCAGTGTCGACCGATTACAGTGCTTACAGCACTTTGATTATAATTGTGTTATCTATAAGGAGCAGGCTCATAACGGGAAAAAAAAATTGTTTCTGACAATCATTATAAACTTGGTACGTCTGCTAGCTGAAACCCTTAAATAGTTTTGTACCCTGAATTCACACTACCCTTTATTCATCTAGTGACAATACCTTGTTGTGTTTACTCATTTTTGTTGTACTGTTAGGTACGAGAGAGAGAAGTATTAACCCTTAGGTTCTAAGCGCGACTCAAGGACCTTTTGCGGAAATTGACGATTCTGTGCAGTCTGATCTTGGATCTACACCTTTCGATAAGGCATTATCTGTCCTCGAAAATTGCCGCTGAAGTAGACAATCTTTATTTGTAATCTCGGCTTGAAAGTCTCATTTCATATTTCTAGCAGGACTAGGATCAAAGAGCATTAGAATTTGATTCGTCGTGTACAAAGTCTTTTATCGAATTATCGGTAGATGCTCAGTTACAATGTTACAATAAACCTTTGTATAATTAGAAAAGTATAAATTTTCATACCACAAATTTCTGACAGGTTGCGACCTTTTAAAGGGAGTCTATTCAACAATTAAAAAAAACAATCTAAAACAGAACATGTGAACCTAATTATAAGCATGTGATTATTTAGATTTCAATGGTAGATTAAGTCAAAACACAGAACAAAAATTTAGAATAGCCAAATTTGAAAGCATTTATGGATGAAAAATCAAATTTGGCTCCAAACATGGAATTTGTGTGTGACAGGGTAAAAATTACTGTCCGAAAAGGAAAAATTACTGGTCACCCTTTTCCTCTGAGTCGTCAAAACACAGGATTGTGTGGTAAATTGTTATTTTTTTAAATTAATCCCATAAAAAATCTTTGCTGGTCTAAAAGAAAACAAATTTGTGTCATTTCAAATTTCTTTCTGTCTGAAAAATATCTGCAAGTTCTATGCAGTCTAATCTCGATGTACAATATGGTTGGCAAAGAGCCGGTCCATGTGAGTATTGACCAGGCCAGTGGTCAATACTGATTTTAATTGGTTTTCATTGGTTGATTGAAATATAAGTGGCCAGACATGGCTCTTGTTTCTAGAGCCACCCCCTCCCCCAACCCCCGCACAATCCCTAAATGAGCAGTATCATTTTGTATACAAATGTATATGAATTGATAGGTTTGCTTTAATACTTCACATCATGATTATCAAACTTTCTGACCAATCAGCCACAAAAGTTTTCAATTAACCTCTAATGACAAGTATTGACAACTTTGGAAGTATTGACTGGGGTTATTTTACACGCTTAAAAACCAGTGATGAAAACCAGGGGCTCCATTTCCCCTAATGTTTTCAAAAGGCTTCTTTCTCAGGGTCATTAAGACTCAAAAATTGAATTTTGTTTTGGGAAGGATAGAAACCATCGTGGGAAAAGCAGAAAATGCTGGTTACCAGCATTTTCTCCTTTTCCTAAAATGTTTTCAAAAGGCTTCTGTCTTAGGTTGTTAAAACTCGGGATTATGTGGTAAAGGGTTAAGCAGCTCTTAAAGTAGCAGCAGCCCTGTATTGTTACTGTCAGATTTCAGTTGCTTGCACATTACTTAAAGAATGCTGTCCAAAGTTGATGTCTAAATGGGCATAAACAGTTATTTTTGTACAGTATTTAGTAAAAACATTGTGGTAAAAGAAAAAATGCCGGTTACCTGCATTTTCCCCTTTTTCAATGTTTTCAGAAGACTTCTTTCTCAGGGTTATTAAAGCTTAGGATTGTGTTGTTAACGTTTAATTTATTACACAGACAGAATATGAACCCTTTACCACAAAATCCCGACTTTTAATTAACCCTGAAGAACCATTGTAGGGAAAGGAGAAAATGCTGGTAACCAGCATTTTCTGGTAACCAGCATTTTCTCTTCCCACAATGTTTTCTTACCTATCAAACAGAAATCACATCATTTGAGCCCCACTTAAATTGTTTTATGCAAATGCTTTCAATTTGGAGAATCATAAATTTTTGTCATGTGATAAAGGGTTGAAGAGTTGAAATATTGCTTGTAACAGCTGATTGCACCTTTCCTTTGTTTTCCATAAGTAAGAAGAAATCCTCATCCTATTCCATCTATTATTGGATTATGAATCAATACTTATGAAGTTATTCCTAAAAGAAACTTGTGCCTTGCATATGCCTTGTAATTTTAATCTTTTTTTCAAATTTTATCTGGTGTGTGTATGGTTTATTTTTATTATTATTTTTCTTTATCATAAGTCCTAATTGCAAGGTAAGGATTTACAATATTATCATCGTCTTAAGATTTGGTGTTACAGTTGTATCTGAAAAAAAGGTAAATCATTAATGATTACAAATTGCATCTCACCATCTAGTGAATATAATGGGTGCTTTCTAGTTTTTTTTCCGGTTCAATTTGGTTCAGTTAGGAAATTCAAATATTTTTAAATTTTTTCTTTAATGCGGATGACTTAAGTTTGATAACAAAAAGAAAATAACAAAAATAAGTTACTTTTTTCCCCATTTTTCAAGAAATTATCCTAAATGCACGCATAAAATTTGTCAAACGTAGTAAATACCCTATATTTAGTAAAATCATGAAACAGAAAATCAGTTTTATGTAGACATATTAAAGGGAAGTAATAGAATGGCTCACGACGCTCTTTATGTTTTAGGGTTTGTATCACTTTACCAAACGACATACCATTAGAACTGACAAGTTCAAAGCATTCAGCAAAATTCCTTATAAAAATTGCTAGTGATACGGCAAGAGACATTGTGGTGAAAGGAGAAAATACTGGTCAACTGCATTTTTTCCTTTACTAGAAACGTGAAGAGCCTTTTTTTCTTAGGGTCAGCCAACACATACTGGGGTCTGATCACTGTCCATACACCCCACTTCCAGGGCCCACTCCTATTAACAGTGAACTGGTCGCCTTGCTAGAGAGTACACACACAGATCAGCCTACAAAATCATATGGGGTTCTGAACTCTGCCTAAACAGTCTGCTTTTGGAAGTTGTACATGCACTGTTACTTATCATGAATTGTTCACTTTTGCCAAGATGTGGGCAGAGATCAGCCCGCTTGTAAATTTGGAATTGTTATGAAGTTTATTTTTTGTTTCATAATATCAAAGATAAATCGGCCATTTACCAAAGGACAAAATTTAAGACTGGTCTACCGCGATTGAAAGGATTGCAGACGACAATTCAAAAATGGCTCAAATGATGGAATATACATTTGATTGGGTAGAAAACATTATGGTGTTTAACGCCGTTTTCAACATTATTTCAGTTATATCGCGGCGGCCAGTGCACCTATCCATGCTTTCCTGGAGTTTCTTTTACCAGTACTCCGCACAATTTTCTTTCCAAGCCACTGGGTGCTTTCCCACATAGCCATTGTCGAAACAATGGTCAGCGGTGAGAGAGGAATGAATCCTGTCGCAATGACTATCATCAATCCTCGAAAAGAAATTGGTCAAGCCGCGGCTCGAACCAGCGACCTCTTGTTCTCAGATCCTGTACGCTACCGACTGCGCTACGGGACTCGGCTCTTAGTGAAGGAGCATGAATGACGATCTTGATGTCAATTGCTGTGTTTCATGGATTTCTATTTTTATAATTGTGTTATCTATTAGGAGCAGGCTCATAACGGAGAAAAATGTTTTCTGGCAATCAATATAAACTTGGTACATCCGCTATCTGATGCGCTATTTTAAGAGATGATGTCTGTGTAAGAGATATAGGCTATCGTGTACCTTGTCGACGAAATGAGTTTTCAAAGGCTTAAACCATTAAAGAGCTCAGTCTTTATAGACACATTCATTATCACAAAGGCACAACTGTAAATGAATTACTACAGAAAAATTGGGTTGTTTACCGAATAATTAGAAAACTATGTTTTATCTCGTAAACCGGAACTTGGGACAGGAAGCAGTACAAGGCCGGAGGTATGCTTACGTCACCCCATAGATCAAGATGATAACAATGAGAGCCTGGTTGCTACGCAACCAGGCGACTCAAAAACTATTCAGTTGAAAGAAAAAGTCGTAAAACATAGTGAATATCCAAAGGGTGTGGAGTGGTATTGGTGAAGATTTCAATTGAAGACACCTATTTACTAGCTGTAGAAACCTCCAGCTAGACCAAACAAATGACAGAACTAATGATTGCTTTAAACTAAGGGAACAAAAATCGTATAAGGATGTTAGCAAATCGTACTCAAGTGGTCCAAACCAATATTTAAGTTTAAAAGAAAAGGTAATGAAATGATTTGAATTTATGCAACAGATCGGGTATAAAATCAACTGTTACATAGGAAACATAAGAATTAGATATCATTTGGTTAAATCTTTTACTATCACGGATACAGATGTGCACGGCGGCAAATAATCTTAAAATAGCGCATTATGTATGTATCTAAAAATAGCCGTCGTAAACTGAATAAGTTCGCGAACACACTGCAAAATACTCTTCGACGACAAACGTCTTCACTACGGCACGCTTCTATTTGTGGACAGTTCTCAGTGAAAAATGGTTTGATAATTACCCATTAGAAGCACACTCTAAATCTTACAATCTGTCCGTAATTGCAAGTCTTATTTCAATCCAACATTCAACCTATGATCGGAAAGAGAAAGGCGATACCGAGTTAACGTGGTCCAAGCTTTCAATGGAGATTTTTCCCAAAAGTAGGCTAATTTTTTTAAACAAATTTATAACGACTTGGAATGGTTGCGTGCCTTCTTAGACATTCTTAAACGTTGCTTCTTCAGAGCTTTTTATTCTAGACATCAACTACTTTGCACACCCACATTCTAGGTGCACAAGCAGACATCGTACAATAGCGTATGTAATGCGCATGGTTCAAGACTGCACCAAGTCATCGCTTAGCAGGTGCTTTCTGGAATGTAGCTGTGTGACAAATATAGATCTTATAATCACGTGACGTATAACGTCATGTGCACCACGGAATTCTCTATAAATTTACATATTAATTTTATGAATGAATCAGTCGCTGATGCGGCCTTTATTTTCAGAGTACACCGACCTAGCGCCTCACCGATCCATGCAGAGAGAGTGTTTTAAAGTTTACTGTGTTCAATTAATTGTTTTTCGTTTTTAAAGAGGTGAATTTGTTTTTTTTTTTTTTTTTTTCAATGTGCGATTAACCTAGATCTAGTATTTATGAAACAATTTATTAGTGCCGGTGTCAGAACGAAAGGTGCTTTCGTAACTGCCAAAATATGAAGTCACACGGGAATTCGACTTGAAACTACGCAGTTCTAACATCCAGCAATCTGAGAACTTGACTTTTACTTCACTATATTTCAAATATAATAGAACAGGTCAATATTAACCCACTCGAACAACAAGGTCTTTATTGGAGTGTTTGTAATCTTGTAAAGGGTTGTTGTGCAGGGTACTAGAGCTAATCGCAAACATATGAAGTTTACACCAAAGCAATACACGCGTAGATCTCTACAATTTTCAATTGGTGTGGAAGCAGTACTAATTCCTGGGCCGTTATAACACGCAGACAAAGTTAAAAGGCTGATGATCATGCTTTTGGGTTATATTGTTTTTCTTGAGCTGTAGCAGCCACATTCCTAGAGTCCACTGTAGACAAAACTTGAACCCGGACGACAACAAAAACAAATTATTTCCAAAGGACAGGTAGATTACTGAGTCAAATATTTGTGTGTGCTCCAGAAGCTACATTTCAGTCCAATGATCATGAAATTGCCCAGCTGTTTGTCTCGATAATAATTTTTGACAAAACTGAAAGTAGGTCACCGGGGTTTAAAAGAAAAAGGTTGCCACTAGGTCAAATCAGACGAAACCGTAATAGATCTAGTGCTGTAGAATCCATTTATGTTCAGTCCAGTACTCACGAAACTTTGTCAGACTGCTTAGATTAGATATGGGTGAGTTTCAAAAGGGCAATTTTGGTCTAAAAGTATGTCACTAGATCCTGTACCAAAAGACAAACTTCAGTTGAGTTCCATACTAATGTTGCCTAAATGGCCTCTCGTAAAATTGTTCAAGTGGTTCTGCTCTGTTTCTATAAACTTTACAGAAGCTTCAGAATTGAGTAGTAACATTTCAAAATCACGGCCTCTGAAACTGTATAAGCAATTACACCCAAATTTCATATCTAGCATCCTGTATTTGGAAAGGACAATTATTCAGTTTAACAGATATATGTATAACCACATGGTCCAATTTTAGAAAAATTGTGTCATACAAAAACAACTTGTTCTAAATCTGGAGAGAAAATGTATGCCCTGTTCTACTGAAATTATTTAGAATGTTTGTTTTAGCAATATGTGTAAGAATTAAGATATACATGTAAGTTAAATCACCCAGTTTCTGCGCTAGAAAAACATTTTTATCAACCTAGAAGCCTGATTTACAGGCATTGTTACGCTGGGAAGGAACTGTAAATATTGATGGAACTTCGACAGTTATTATGCCCCACTGAATTTCGGGGTGGGGGGATATAGTTTTCACGTTGTCTGTCCGTCTGTCTGTTCATCGGTCCGATCTTCCGTCCATCCAGACAGATATATTCTAAATTCGTTGACGAAGTTAATGAAACTTCAAACATGTGTTCCTCATGATAGTCCGCCGATATACTTTTTTTTTTTAAATGTAATGCCTTTTCATGGAAAAAGGAGGCTTGATGTCCTCCGGTCTGCTTGTTTTGTTTTTGTTTTTAACGCAGTGTCATGGAAAAGGGGGGCTTGATGTATATTTCCATTGTGGATCAATATCTCTTTAACTACTGGACAAAATTTTATGAAACTTCATATTTATATTGTTTATCATAAGCCACAGACAATCAGTATTTGTTTTTATTTAATGAAATACCGTGTCATGGAAAACGGGGGCTTAATGTACATTTTCACCAATGACAAAAAGGCCATTTACATGCAAAACACGATACCTCTTATAATTATGTTTCTATCTAAAAAAATGTTTTTTTTTTTTTTCGGCGGTGGATATCATTTTAACAAATGACTTGTTTTGTAATGATTTTACCTTTTGAAAATCATTTGTTAAATGAAGTCACCCGGGTAAGAGACTTTGAACTTTTTAAACCTGTTCCTGGTGCCTAAATGTTTGCAACTTTAGGATGACAACTAAGAAATATGCTTGCATATAATACTGTCTTATGGTTCAGTTATTTTGTATCTTGAATGCTTTTAATAGATTTGAACAGAAAAGGGTGAAAAGTTCTAACCCATTGCTCTCCAGGCGACTCTCAGGACTATCAGTCCTTTGATTTTTTTTTTTGTGAAAGGCCACTGTAGTTTCAGTGGCCTATGGTTTAAATTTACTCGGACCAATTGCATGTACATGTATATTTTCAAGTCTTAATACGCGTATAGGAACTCCACGTGACTCCGATTTAGGGCATAATTATTTATCTATGGATAAAGTCGTGAATTCAAAGTGCTGTCAACATGGATTGAGTTACCTTCCCTCATGCAGCAAATTGTATAGGGACCAATACGGGCTACTAATCAAAGGACTCAAAATCCTGAAAAGCGGATTTGTGGAGAAGCATAAAGCTGTAAGATGTTGTACTAAAAATATAACCTCATATGCAACACATGTGCAAACATTTTAAATGGAGTTAGCAAGGGCAGGGAAAGTCAAAATTGTTCTGCCGAGCGGGCCGCACAGTAACTGTTATTCTATTACTGTTTAAGGAGTGGTAATTTGATCCGCCAATCTTACGCAGCTTTTTGCTGGTATTAGATTTCGGACTGTGGGACAATATATACCGTAGTGACAAAAGCGAAGTTAAGGTGTATTCGCTAAAACTGAAAGAAGAATGGGCGCAAGCGTGAATGAAAGTATATTTGGTTCAGGTCAAACCGATATCATAGTAGAGTGTGACCGCGCATGCGTCGTTACGCATGATGTATTTGGTTCCGGTCAGAACGATCACAGTAAGCGGATTTACTATACAAATCCGATTAAAACGGACAAAATTCTTCCTGTCTATTTTTAGAATAATGAGAGGCCACTCTCGTTTACTGTACATTCAGGGGAGGTTACAACTGCAACGTGCAACGACTTGGTCGCTGCTTAACTTGCACGAAGAAAAATACACCAAACCGCATCGCTGTAAAAGATAGCTCAACAGCAAGACAGGTTTTAAGTGCTCATATATTTAACCACTCTCCGTGACATGTATTTCCCCTTCGAGAAGTCGCGACACCGAGACTATTACAATGTACATAAGCCGTGCTCTTTGAAAAGGGTTCTTAATGCTTCTGCAAACAAAAAGCAGTTTGCGCAGGCTGACCTGGGCCGAAACTTTTTGTAATCGGTCGATTTTCTGCAACTCAAATTGACCAGTATTTCTCATAATTCAGTCGGTTGGTATACAAAATGGGTTTTATTGATCCATACTTATGTGATGACTTGCATGGCATCGTGCATTGCGGAGAAGCACTAAACCCCCTTTTGCCAGAGCATTTAGCCTTTTTGCTAGAGCCATGCTCTGGCAAAGGGGGCTTAATGCATCTCCGTGATTCATTATACCGAGCAAGACATTACATAGTTAGGGATACATAAAATCCATTTTCTCTAACAACCGACTGTATCATAAGGTAGACTGGTCCTTTGACATTCGGAAGATCAACCAAGCAAATCATCGCGTTATAGCCACTTTTTTTAAAGAACCGACTTACTCATGAGGTAGACTGGTCTTTGGACACACACGCGAAAAGTTTCGGCTCAGGTCAGCCTGCGCAGATGCATTAAGTCCCCTTTTCACAGAGTATGGTTCATATACATATTACCAGGGGAACATAAGAGGGTAAGGAAGCTCCAGTCACGCAGTTGTCATAATAGCACGTCTGCCACCAAATGTGATGTGAAACGACCCGGAAACCCATCTATGCACCAACCAGATCGCACGCGGATTCATGGGCATAGACAGATATACCATGATGTTGTAGGGAGAAGTCGCCCATTACGAACAAGTTCTTCTCAATTTCCCAAAATGTTAAAGCTTTTCTGACAGAAACAGGACTGAGCAACATGTCCCCTTTACATTTAATTTCAAGACAGCGAGATTAAACAATTCGTCTTTCACCAGCGCAGACTTGGGCTTGTCGCCGTTGTATAGGCATAATAATCGATTACCTGCATCACTGACGGTAACCAATGCACTGCAGTCAGATCTGATATATACAAGACACTCCGATTGGCTAATGTAGCTAATCTACCTTATCCAATGAAAACTATTATCACAATAACCTGCATCAGTTGTGTATATCTGTACATGTACAACGGGGACCTGTGTAAGAGTTCGACACTGATTTACTACCCTGCTTTGAAAAGTACCCATCACGCCGAATTAACCATATACAGAAAAAAAAAAAAAAAAAAAAAGAGCCATGCTCTGTGAAAAGGAGGCTTAATGCATCTACAAAAAGTATCGACACATGTCAGCCTGCGCTTTCTAAATGCCGACGGACCAGTCTACCTCATGAATCAGTTAGTTGATATACAAAATGGATACTACAGGTCCATTATCATGTGTTAACCCTAATTCTGCTAAATAAATGGAGTGAAACTTTCAAACTAATGGTACAAATCCAAATTTTGCTCTTTCAAAGGTAGTTTTTCGAGAAAGATATCTTATCGGATAGTGTAGATCCAAGATCAGACTGCACAGAATGTGCAGTCTGATCTTGATCTACACTGTTCGCAAAAGGTTGGTGAGTGGCGCTTGGCAGCCTATGGGTTAAAGTGCTTGGTATAATGGATCACTTAGATGCATTAGGCCCCTTAGGATTGTTTCAAACGCTTCGGAGATGTTAAAAGTCTTACTTATACAAGGGATCCTGCGTGGCTCAGTAGTAAAGTGTGGGACTCGTAACCTGGAAGCCCCGAGTTCGAGCCCCTCCTGATCCACTGGGTTTTTCGTGGGTGTGTCCTTGGGCAAGACACTTCAGAACCCTAGCCTAGTACTGGTATGACTAAAATAATGTTGAAACCGGCGTAAAACACCAATCAATCAATCAATCAATCTTATACAATAAGTGGCTAACTGATTAGAAAAATGGTCGATATTAACCCTTAACCTGCAAAATAAACTAAATTAACTATCAGCTCCAAGATCAGACTGTGCATCGTAACGTGCAGTAAGACCTTGATCCAGTCTGTCCGCAAAAGATGTTTTAGTCGCGCTTAGCACCCTGAGGGTTTAACACTTATATGTTAAAACATTGCACATGTCAATGTCAAAATAACCACTGAATTAAGTGTTTGATTGATTGTATAGTGTTTAACGCCGTTTCCAACATTATTTCAGTTATTTCGCGGCCGACAGTGCATCTATCCATGCTTTCCTGGGGTTTCTTTTACCAGTACTACGCACAATATTATTTCCAAGTCACTGGCTGCTTTTCCACATTACCATCGTCGAAACAACGGTCAGCGGTGAGAGTGGAATGATCGCAATGACTATCATCAATCCTCTGAAAGATATAGGCTGAGCCGGGGGATCGAACCAGCGACTCCCTGTTCTCAAGTCCTGTGCGCTACCGACTGAGGTACCGGGGCTCGGCCAACTGAGTTAAGCCAATGGACAATACCAAAACATTAAGGTAGGGTTGTGTACCGGGTTACTTTTTTGCCGATTTACCTTGCGCAAAGCCGGGTTAAAAAGTAGTTCTAATGATAAGCGGTCTCTAACGCAGATAAGGAGTTGAAAAGCTGTTACTTACGGCTGGTACAATTGTACTTACAATTATTAACATCAGCCGACTGATTTCCTATTATGGTGGTGTCTGTAATCGGCCGGCAAGCTGACAAATTACAAATACTATTCACGGAGCTATGGCTATTCATTAAATACAACAGCCTCTATCAATTTGATATACACTTGCCTACAACGCTTGGAAATAGGCCAATTGACCGATGATTCAGATTTCACTTTAAAATTTTTGCAGTAGAAGAAGACATTCTACGCGGGGACATATCATTACAACGACGAACTATAAAGAAGGCGTTAAAGAACAGATCCAGTGATACCAGTCTGACTTCACTTACCCAACATAGAAGTGTTTTGGAGGTGGAAAGAAGCATGACTAATGGCACAAATCTTGGCGGGGAAGAATCAGTTCAGTTAAGTATAAGTATGTATCCTTGTTTGAGTAACTGGGACTGTTTTCAGCGCAATGCGATCTCAATATAATTAGACCACGCATCAGGTTATAACTTGAAAACATTTGTGACATGTTCTGGCAAACGGGAGTTTAATGCATCTCCGTGATGCATGATACAAAGCAGGTCATCGCCTAATTATGGTTCCATAAAATCGTTTGTGTGAAACGACCGACAGAACTCTCAGGTAGATTGGTCCTTAGACATGCAGAAAATTGACCAAAAGTAAAAAGTATCGATCAAGGTCAGCCTGCGCGGACTGCGCAGGCTGACTTGGGTCGATGCTTTTTTGCAGGTGCATTAAACCCCCTTTTCACAGAGTATGGCTAATTTATTTTACGTCTACGAGCTATAACAATTTATATTAATCACTCTCAATGTAAGCTTCCTGAAATCTGTAACCAGCATCTCGCCGCAAGGTGGGTAGTTTTAAAAGTTGACACCGCTCATTACGGTATTCAAACTCGGAATATTCGATGTGAGAGGGCGACAATCTACCACTACACCACTGTCTCCTACATGTTGCATTAATCCTTAATTCTTCAAAGGGTCTTGCGTGGCATAGTGTAGGCTTCGCACACCGGAAGTCATTGGTTCTCAAACGAAGCCCGATGTGTTTCATATAAGTATCCTTGGGCACGGCATTTCAAAGCCCTAGTCTTGTACTGGTGATATCCATGACACATATGAGTGAGTGAACGGCCTTTCTGATATGATTGAAAGACTGTCGAAAGTAGCAAGGAACACCATTTAGTCAATTAGACTTAACTCTTCACGAAAACAACCCCATGTTTTAAGGAAGCAGCCCTTTAAAAACAATGTGGGAAGTGGAGAAAATGCTGGTAACCAGCATTTCCCATCTTTCCCTCAATATTCTCTACCGTTTCAAAATTAAATCCAATTATTTGAGTCACGTTTAATTTGACCTCTGCAACTGCTATCAGCTTAGTAAAGTCTCTGATATCGTCATTCAGTAAAGCGTTAAACTGCTAAAAAATGAACTGAACATTTCCAGCTCAAAAAAAAAGAAAAAATCTCACTGTATCGGACAATGTAGATTTAAGACGATATTGCACGTTTTGTTTTATCTCGATAATCTATATTATCTTGTGTTTTTGTTTATTTCATCTTAATAATAATAGATCTTCCTTAATATTTTTTTATTCCATCAAAGTTACTTAAAAGTGCTCGATTTGTTACAGAAAATGACGACCACTTTGTACTGGGTTCATGGAATGATGTATTTTTTAAGTCAGTATCTGTCGGTGACAGGTGCATGGTGTATTGTTTTATTGCATATTCTTGTCGGTAAAAAAAAAAGGCATTACGCAAATTATTAACCGAACTATCGCCCTCAAACCAAACGATACAACCTTTCAATCATTGAGTGCGGTTATGTGCACCTTCGGTGTAAATATTAATGAGCCGTGCTCTGGCAAAAGGGGACTTAATGCATCTTCGATTGATTGTTTGGTGTTTAACGCCGTTTTCAACATTATTTCAGTTATATCACGGCGGCCAGTGCACCTATCCATGCTTCCCTGGAGTTTCTTTTTACCAGTACTCCGCATAATATTCTCCCCAAGCCACTGGCTGCTTTCCCACATAACTATCGTCGAAACAATGGTCAGCGGTGAGAGAGGAATGAATCCTGTCGCGATGACTATCATCAGTCCACGGAAAGAAATTGGCCAAGCCGGGGATCGAACCAGCGACCTTCTGTTCTCAAGTCCTGTACGCTACCGACTGAGCTACGGGGGCTTCGTGATCAATGGTACCAAGCAAGACATCACAGTATTATGGATCCATAATAGCCACTTTTTTTTAACATCCGATTTAATCAGGAGGTAGATTGGTCGTTGGACATACAACAAATATACCCATAGCGAAAAGTTTCGGCTCAGGTCAGCCTGCGCGGATTGCGCAGGCTGACCTGAGTCGATACTTTTCGCAGATCCATTAAGCTCCCGTTCCACAGAGCATGGATCATTTATTATAACACGTGTACTATTACCCCGCTTTTGATAACCTGCTGCCCCTCCCTTCTTCGTCCTAACAAAATAGTTACGTCATGTTACCTACCCGGTAATAATAAATCGTGGTTCTAAATTAACTTCCCGGTAACATAAAGGCTTGAAATCCTCAGGACCTTATTGCTAGTGTCTGTGTACTTACTATAGTTCGCAAGATAATTTTTGACGTCATAGCTCCACTGCATGTTGAAAACTTTTCCGTTAAAACTTGCGTTTTGAATGCTTGCAAAGTTACTAATATATAGGTCATGCATGTGCGTAAAATCGAGATTTTTCACGTCAAGGAATGGAGAGTAATCGGAGTTATTAAAGTCGGGACCGATGTTAAGATTTATTTGTACCCACCCACCCCTTACTTTTGCTTGCTCCGATTACTTAATAACGGTTCTTTAACGTCCCCACCCGACCCCCATGATAAAGCGCATTAAGATTGTGGTTCCCTCCCATCGTAACAAACTATATATTATAGGCGTTTGATTTTGGTAGTAAAATGATTATTTATTAATGTTATTAATGTTTTAGCAACTGTTAATGTTGACAGAGTGCAGTAGTTTTGATAGATTGTTGTCTTGTATCGTAAAGCACGAGATAGATATAAGCCATGCTCTGACAAAACGGTTTTTAATGCATCTCCGTGATACATTATACAATGCTAGTCATCACATAATTGTAGAACCATAAAACCAATTTTGTCTAACAACCGATTGAAATGATTTAGAGTGGTCCTTGGACATGCATGAAATTTACATATTCCAAACAGTTTCGACTCATGTCATTCTGCGCAAGCTGACATGGGTCGATACTTCTTGCAGATGCATTAAGCCCCTTTTTCACAGAACTTGGCTCATTTAAAGATGCTCTAAACCTTCATAGTTCTGTAAATGTTATGATATTCACCATCTACTTGCTTGTCTTTGCCGACTAGATCTACAATGATAAATGAATAAAAAAATAAATGAATAAAATAATCGAGTAAGAAATAAATGATAGCGTAGATAAACTAATAAACGAAATAAGATTCGAAATTTGCAATATAAAAGTCGTTTTACCTGACTGATAAAAGTATTTGAGCCATCCTCTAGCAAAAGGGGGCTCAATGCATCTCCATGGTGCATTATACCAAGCAAGACATTACATATTTAGGCATCCATAGAATTTATTATTTCTAACAATCGACTGTATCATAAGGTAGACTGGTCCTTTGACATACAGAAAATTGACCAATAGCGAAAATTCGGTCCCGGTCAGCCTGCACGGACTGTCCAGGCTGACCTGGATCGATACTTTTTGCAGGTGCACCACGCCCCCTTTTCACAGAGCATAGCTCATTTTTAAAGTTTGCGACCTGCATGTACATACCAGTATAACTTTTGTAACACAAATCATATGAAAGCTTGCACTGCATTAAAAAATTCACTCTTTCCGCTATTGTGCGAGATAGGAAAAACATGAAATAGCTATGTTTTTATCTTTTTTCATCGACTGAAAAAAATATCCATTTTATCAGGACGGTGCTCTTACTGGTGAATATTTTCTGTTCTTTCCTAGAAGAAAAACATGGATGCTCTGTATGGTATAATAAAACATTCCACGAGAATCTCCGAGTGATATCAAATTATCCACGTGACAATGTTAGCCTCTTTCTGACAAAAATCACTGGAAATCGAAATACACCTCTAAGAATGATGACGTCATTTCCTGTCATAGCAACAGCGGCCAATTCTAACTTTTACGCCGTCTCACAAGGACTTTTGGAGAGTATTCATTCATTGCTCTTACCGAAATATACAGATTTAAAGATCGTGTATTATGATATGGGTCTAGAACCGAATCAGATTGATGAGGTAAGACATGTTTACTGTAGCAGCTCAATATCTATATAGATTTTTTCGTGCATGGTGCATTTATGGAAGGGAAAAAGGAGCTGTTTTTTATACCCCCACCTACCGGTAGAGGGGGTTATACTGGTTTTACGATGTCTGCCTGTCAATCCGTCCGTTCGTCCGTCCATCCGTCTGTCAGTCCGTCCATTTTTTGTTTCCGTGCTCTGACTCAAAAGCCGTTTGACCTAGGACCCTGAAACTTTATACATGTACAAGTATTCTTCATGACCCAGGGAGGTGCCGCAATGTTTTTTGGGTCACACGGGTCAAAGGTCAAGGTTTATAGGTGAACTTTGTTTTCTCTGATTGTGCAGCCTCAGTGACAAGGTGCCGGTCGGAGTTATTTTTGGTCCGCTTTGCAACAGTTGTAGTTTCATGTGTTTTGCAACAACAGTGAACTTGTATTTTCTCGGCTTCCCTAAAATGTGTTTGATTTTGTGTCTCTCATGTTGGGACAAATGCATTTAGTGGATGCAACATTCACGAAACTTCACCTGCATCTGACACCTCTTCGAATAATAGCCTTGGCAAGTTTTTACCACGACAAAGTCACTTTGCTGTCCGTATTGAGGCTATCGCCTCTAAACGCGTAAACCCTATATCAGAAAAATTAGGCAAAGCTAAAAATTTAAGACTTATCCAAACTGAAAGAAATTTTTGCTTCGTAGTTGACAAACTAAACACACTTTTTATAATGATTTTTTTGTCAGAGAAAGTCGGAAAAACATTGAAAGAAGCGGAAAAAATGCTAGTAACTTAACATTTCCCCCACGATTTTTTCAGAGGCCATTTCTTCACTCAGGTTCGTCACACGAGCTTGCATGATAAGCAAATATATAAGAGCAGTGGTAAAATCCTAAGTACTGCGAGTTTAAATTGGTTTTCACCATAGATAACTTTCTGGTCGTATATTGTAGATCCAAAATCAGACTACACATCATGTGCAGTCTGATCTTGATCTACACTGTCCATACAAGAGCTTGAAGTTTCTCCGAGCAATCATATAGTTGATGAATTCCCTCAGAAATGTCTAATTTGTGTAATGTTTGAATTTATCTTTTAGCATTTGTTCTATTCGGAGTAGAGTTAGACATGGCCATATTTAAGTGTAAAAACGTTTACAAACGGTAGTTATTCCAATTCAGTTTATTTCTTCTTCAGGTTTATAGTCTTTGTCTTGAGCATTTATATTTTGATTCTCGGTTTGTAAGAAAGTAGCATACTAGACAAGTAGACGCTAGAGGCCTATAGATTGGAATTCAGGGACTGAAGGCACAGACAAACTGTTCACATAGACAGAACAAACAGACAGTGGGAGAGGCACAGATTGAGGACAAAGATACACAGACAAATAGCAAGCCAGATAGAGAATTAGTGGCACAGACGAGCAGAGACAGGTTGCAGGGCAACTACAGACAAACATACCCACAGACAGACAGATAGGGTGTGTGTGTGTGTGTGAGAGAGAGAGAGGGATGGATGCAGACAGACTGAAAAATGGACACAGACAGACATATAGATACACGAAGACAGACAGACAGACAGAGAATGACAGAGACACCTAGAACGGGCAAATACTATTTGTATTTCAGCTTAAAAAACATGGTAAATGTGAAGTGAGACGTTTTCCATTTGAAGAGTTTCCTCCGCACATCCAAAGTTTAAAGACTTATGCATGGAAACCAATCATTGTGCAGGTAAACAATTTTCTATCTATTCTCAATCATCTCGTCTGGCGCTTTATTCCTTTACAATCCCGACTCTCAACGACCCTAGAGAAACAGCCTTTTGTCAACGACCCTAAAGAAACAGCCTTCTGATAACCAGCCTTTTCTCCTTTTTCCACAATGTTTCCTACCTTTCCCATAACAATTTTCAATTTTCGAGCCACATTTTGATCTGTCGTCTGCAAATGCTTTCAATTTGGACTAGTTTAACATTTTGCCGTTTGGCATAGACTTAATTCATTTGGTTTTTGAGAAATGTGTAGGTCACGCTGAGATAGAAAAGAAACCCATATCACGACAGTTAACCTTTCCTGCACTTTATCTTCATAATCATAATCGCCAGAGCTCTAGATAAGAGGGAGAGATGGTATTCTAAATCCATTATTTCTCTTCCAAACCCTATGTTGTGGGTACTCATTGGAATTGTCTCGATGAGACGATTCTAATGAGTACCCATAACATAGGGTTTAGTTGAGAGTAATCGATATTTTCAATTTTGAAATCAAAATCACTCCCTCAATCTAGAGCTCTTATCACCATCTTCTTTCGTCGAGTCCGGTAGCTAAGTTGGTGAAATACTTGGTTTGAAACCAGGGGGTAGCTGGTTTGAATTCCGAGCTCAGCCAATTTCTTTCCGGGAATCGATGATTGTTATTGCGACATGATAAACTGCTCTTCACCGGTGATCATTGTTTTGACTATGGTTATGCAAGAAAGCAGTCAGTAGCATGGGAAGAATTTTGTGTGAAGTGTTGGTAAAAGAAACTTCAGAAAAGCATGGAAAGATGCACCAACTGCCCGATATACATGTAACTAAAATAACCATGAAATGGCATTAAACACAATACAAACAAACGGAACAAACCTCTCCTCGTTCTCCTTCTTTCATAAGTAATTGATATATTTCAGACACTGTTACTAGAATTCGGATGGGTATGGTGGATGGATAGTTCTGTGCGGTTCATCACGCCTGATTTAGACGAAGCCCTAAACTACAGTGTTAAACATCACGTGTTATTTTTCACATACGATCCAGTTCTCTCAGTTGCATATAATACGGACGTACAAACATTCAAATATCTTAGGGAAGACCCCTGCAAATTTCGTCCATTCGGTGAGATAGAGGCGACATTCGTACTTTTCCGCTTCGATAACGTCACATCCGCCTTAGTTGAGGCGTGGTGCGCATGCGCATTATCAGCAAATTGCATAGCGCCACCTGGATCGTCATCTAGAATTACCTGTCAAACGAAAATAAAACATGATGGACGTTGTCACCGATTTGATCAAGCGGTATTGAGTATCTTACTGAGGCGGCTATACCACGATCAGAATGACTACCCGCTTGTCCAGACACCATTTAAAATACATGTAATTAAACGTGGAGATAGAGTAAATTACTTCAAAGAAATTGAAGCTGTGTGATGAAATTTTCGTAAACTAATCTGGAACCTTAGGTATGGACCCTGCGTGGCTCAGCGGTAAGGTGGGGGCCCCGGGTTCGAGCCTCAATGGATCCACTGGGTTTTCCGGGGAAGTGTCTATGGGCAAGACACTTTAGTGCCCCGGCCTAGCACTGGTGGAACCCAGGAAATACATATGTGAGCTGTTGCCGTAATATGACTGAAATGATGTTAAAAGCGTTGTAAAACACCGTTCAATCAATTAGTCAATCTGGAAAGCAAGGCCGGTGTTTAATGACCCTGAGCACGAAGATTTTTAAAAATATCTTAAAGGAAAGATTCCTTTTCTCACGTTTTTTTTTTTTTTCTCTTTAAATCTTTACCTTTCAAGGCTAGAATGCTATCGTGGATCGTTCAATTTGGACAAGTCTAATTTTTTTTGTCTGGTAGTAACCATGTACATGTATAGGGATAAGCCTTTCTTACAGTCCTATGTACGAGAGTAAATGATCATAACATCGCAGTCTTGTTTATGAATCTGTAAGATCCTGTTTTCTTTCAACCCTTATCCTGCTAAATAACTTAAATCAGAGCAACAGATAAGAGGGAGTGATGGTATTCTAAATCCATTATTTCTCTTCCAAACCCTATGTTGTGGGTACTCATTACAATCGTCTCGATGAGACGATTCTAATGAGTACCCATAACATAGGATTTAGTGGAGAACAATTAATATATTCAATTTCGAAATCAAAATCACTCCCCCTGTCTTGAGCTCTGACTCAAATGAAACTTCCAAGGCGATGGTAATAACCAAATAGGTGGTATTTAGAATTCTTGGGCATGTCTTATTGTTGTGGACCGTCCCTGTGCTGTGCACACAATCTCCAGCATAATCCATTTTGCAATCGTTCATTTATGGGATTGGAGGTGCAAATCAAAGAATTACTTAAGATTCACGATGACGAGTAACAGGTGCAAAAATTTTTTATCATTTCTGGTAGGGAGTCGATTGAAATACTCGAACAACAATTAAAAACGCTGTAAACATGCTGTGTATGGCTCCTGTAGACCGCGGATGAGAGGTCGGTTTGCAGATTGGAGAACTTTCAAAAAGACGTTTTGCTTTTATTTGTTTAAATTATTGTTTTTGTGGAACAGCTTTTGTCTTACATGTCTGTTAATCAGAAAACTTATCATTTAAAAAAAAAGAATTAACACATTCAGTAGGTTAGATTTGCAAAAAGAACCGGATACGGGTCCTATAACATACTCGAAAATACCTCACCTTTATGAATTGAATTACACATTTTTCGTCGTGAATCAACCCCGTGAATGAATGATTACAAGTGGATTATGATGGAGATTGTGTTCACTGCATAGGGCTCTCCACAAGATTATGGCATGCAGAACAAGAGATGAATATTTGTCCGTTTTGTGGGTAATATCTTACTTCCACAAGTGTTCGGTTAGAAGTTTTGTTCAGTATAGGTACTACGTGTATTTAGTTTTCGTGTATGGTGCATTTATGAAAAGAAAAAGGAAGTTATTTTTTTATAGCCCACCTACGTAGTAGAGAGGGGTATACTGGTTTTACCATGTCTGCCTGTCTGTCCGTCCACCCGTCCGTTCGTCCGTCCGTCCATCCGTCCATTCTTTTTTTGTTTCCGTGCTCTTACTCAAAAGCCGTTTGACCTAGGACCCTTTATACAAGTGTTCCTCATGACCCAAGGAGGTGCCTTATTGTTTTTGGGTCACATGGGTCAAAAGTCAAGGTCATAGATGGACTTTGTTTTCGCAGATTGTGCTGCTGTAGAGACAAGGTACCGGTGGGGATATTTTTGGCCGCTTTGCGACAGTTGTAGTTTCACCTGTTTTGCAACAACAGTGGACTTACATTTTCTCGTGGGCATTACGGGTAGCGCTTTGATGGATAACCAAGCCGTACTAAGTTGCTGTTTTTGTTTTCAGACACATGATATTTAGGAACAATCACTTCTTTTTCAACGATAATTTCGAGGGGGGGGGGGTTTAATACATCTGCACAAAGTATCGACCCATGTCAGCCTGCGCAGTCCGCGCAAGCTGACATGGGCCGAAAGGTTTTGCTATTTTTAAACGTTCTGTATGTCAAGGGAACATTCTAACCAATGATTGTTGCTTGCTAAACAAAAATGGATTTAGGGGTCCATAATTACATAATAACTTGCTGAGTGCAATGCATCACGGAGATGATTTAAACCCACTTTTACTACAGAATGGCTTATATATACATGAAAATTTTACTTATCAAAAATATGCAAAACAATTCTGAAAAAGGGTCGATTGCCGGCGAGGTTAGTTTGCATTAATGCTCTTCGTATAGAACCACGAAAGAGTTTCAGTACTCATATTTAGTCTTAAGCCTCCGTCACACCACACTAGTTCTTAGAACCTCTTACCCCGTCGTAACAAACTCGTAAAACGGGTTGCGGTCGGGGTCGGACGTGTACTTTCGACCTAATTATGCCTTAAGCCCCCGTTACACCGAACTAGTTCTTGGAATATCTTGCCCTGTTCTAAAACATCGTTGCAGGCGGGGGTAGAATGTCTAGTTTCATTCGGTTTGCAAGCGTACTGCCAATTATGGACGCCAAAATATTTGAGCAGGCTCAAAGTTCTAGAGCATCCTTCCCGTCTTAGCCCGTCCATGAAGTTCGTAAACAGATCGTAATGCCCCCTTCACACCAAACTAGTTCTTAGAACGTCTTACCCCGTCCTAACAAAATCGTAAAACGGGTTGCGGTCGGGGTAGAACGTGTAATTTTGGCTTAATAATGCCTAATGCCCCCGTCACACCAAACTAGTTCTTAGAACGTCTTACCCCGTCCTAACAAAATCGTAAAACGGGTTGCGGTCGGGGTAGAACGTGTAATTTTGGCTTAATAATGCCTAATGCCCCCGTCACACCAAACTAGTTCTTAGAACGTCTTACCCCGTCCTAACAAAATCGTAAAACGCGTTGAGGTCGGGGTAGAACGTGTAATTTTGGCTTAATAATGCCAATATTGCACCACACCGTAACACGTCCCTAATAGGATCGAAGTACGGCAGTTCCGTTTGTAGTACGTCCATCTCGTTTTAAGTACGTTGTCACTCCGTCTAATTACAGGACGGGATGGACGGCAAAAAATTTTGAGCAGGCTCAAAGTTCTGGAGCACCCTTCCTGTCTTAGCCCGTCCATGAAGTTCGTGAACAGATCGTAAAAGGTTACTTCTACGTCCATTCCGTTCGAAAACAGTTTGAGTCCGTTTGACAACAAACCGGAACGTAGTGAGAACGAATTCGGTGTGATAGGGGTATTACATGTACGTCGGGTTTTTTTTTTAAATCTTTACCGGACGACAAAATTTTAGACTGGTCTAAATTGAAAGCGTTTGCAGACGACAAAATACATGTGACACAAAAATTGAATCTTGTTTTGGGAAGAGTAGAAACCAATGTGGGAAAAGGAGAAAATGCTGGTAACCAGCATTTTCTCCTTTTCCCACAATGTTTCCAAAAGGCTTCTTCTTAAGGGTCGTTAAAAGTCGGGATTGTGTGGTAAAAGGTTAACCCTTAGCCTGCTATATAACTGAAATGAAATTTTCAAGTCGATGGCAAAAACCTAAATATTGTCATTTCAAAGTTATTTTGGGGCGAAAACATTTTCTCCTTATCGGACAACGTAGGTCTAAGATCAGGCTGCACGTTCTGTGTAATCTAATCTTGATCTACACTGTCCGCGAAAGGTCCGTGAGTCGCGCTTAGCAGCCTAAGTGTTAAGTGTTAATTTATTTCTTGTCTGAAGGGTTTTTCGTTTACAGAGGCGATGATATACCAGTGCAAGGGAGATCACTGCTACAGTACCGGTGCGATTTTGAGTGTAAGGATGTTTCCTCTTTTCAGGTTGATTGATTGTGTGGTGTTGAACGCCGTTTTCAACATTATTTCGGTTAGATTACGGCGGCCATTGCCCTATCCATGCTTTCCTAGAGTTTCTTTTACTGGTGCTCCGCACAATATTCCTTCCAAGCCACTGGCTGCTTTCCCACATAACCATCGTCTAAACAATGGTCACCGGTGAGGGAAGAATAAATCCTGTCACAATAATCATCAATCCTCGGAAAGAAATTGACCAAGCCGGGTATCGAACCAGCGTCCTCCTGTTCTAAAGTCCTGTCCTCTTTCAGGATTTAGTGCCCGCTCGGGTAACTCTGTGGTTAGCGTATCTGACTAGTGACCTGGTGTTGGTGAGTTCGATACCGGGTTGAGGCAAACTTTCTTTCCGGCGATTTTTCGCCTCTCACCTCTGATGCGTGTGAGAAACGTAGTTTGTGGCTTTAGAAAGGAAGTTGTGTAAGTACTGGTGTGAGAAAGCCAGGAGGCACATGGGTGCGTCACTGACCGCCATGATATGACCTGAGCTGTTAAAATGGCGTTAAACTCCAATAAAAACCAAACCAATTCAGGATTTAGTTTAATGATATTTATCAAAAGACCCTTCTCGAAAAATAAAGAAAAATGCATTTTGTTAGTAATTTATAATAGCCAAGGTAGCAGGAGCTTGGTGCAGTAGGGAACAGTCCGAATTTTCTGGCAAGGGTTGGGGAGAGAAAGGGCAGAGTAGGCTGAGGCTATTTCTTCCCAACCTTCAACCCCCCTCCCCACACACACACACTCGTTTGTGAGTGAAAAATAAAATGTTAATAAAGCCCCCCCCCTCCCATTCTTGCGCATGCGATTAATTGCTTTGTACGGCATTTGTTTATTATTTCAGCTACGATCATGTGACCTGTGCACCTTTTAGTCGTTTTCATATATAAAGAATTAGAAGACAACTAATTACATATACATATGACTCAACTGATTGGATTTCTCTCTAAAAGGATAAAACATTGTTAAATAGGGAAAAATACTGGTCACTACAATGTTACCACAGTGTAGTAAAACCAAGGGCTTGCGTGCTAAAGGGTTCACAGCACCAACCAATCTTATCAAACCATCAGCTGTTCGACCATATCATCAAAATCAAAACAAGTAAACAAGTTGTTAGAAAATGAGCCATGCCTTGTAAAAAAGGGGCTAAATACATCTGCGAAAAATGTCAACCAGGTCAGCCTGCGCAGTCCGCAGTCCGCACAGGCTGACCTGGGCCGAAACTTTTCGCTATTGATCAATTTTCTAGGTGTTAGAAGACCATTCTACCTCAAAATCCAGTTGGTTGTTAAAAAATTGGCTATTATGGATCCATAATTATGTGATGGCTGGCTTGGTGTATTACATCATGGAGATGCATTAAATCCCGTTTTCACAGAGTATGGATGCTCTTCGCAGATGCTTTAAATCCTCTTTTCATAGAACATGTCTCATTTCTGAATTCAAAATTTTTTAAAGATAGAAAGGTTTTATTCTCAGCCCCAAATATATAAATCCAACCTCTTTCAACAGCTGAAAAAAAAAATCCACTAAAATTGTCCTATGTGGTTTGACTGAACAAGCGGACGGTATCGATACATTGCATGTTCTTTGCATCTGATCTTGATCTATGCCATTTGCATAAGCCTTATTTCAACCTTTGGTGGCGAACTGAAAGGTTTAATCAATGAAAGGATATGTTGTTTTGTCGTTTAAGATGATCAGAACTGGCAAATTTTACATTAAGTCTTTAACCTACCCGCTAAGAATCCCTGCCCAGAACAGAACACAAAATATCCAAAATATTCAAAAATTTGAATAATAAACACAGATTTTTTTCAGTCAAATCAATTACAGCATGAAGAACAATTACACAGTCACAAAACTGATAAAGGAAGCAAATATTTAAATACGTATTACCCTTTACTAAAATGCATTTTCCTGGACAGTTTTAAAACATTATCTTCCACTACGTGGCATTTTTAAAATATATAACCTATCTGATATGGGCATTCTGGTTACAGGACCGGACTATTTTTGGCTGCAATCAATGCAACGAATTTCAAAATAAAATATACGTTTACTCTCTAAGGCCTGCCTTGTGCGATTGATCCAGCCATGGTTAACTAGCATATATAACCTATGCACCAGCCATTTATAAACATAGCCCATATAAGCTTGTGAAAAAGCACCGGTGTAAGGCCAGCAAGGTGAGGACGTTATTTTTGTTGTCACACTGTTGCACAAATCCCGGTTTTCTCCATGTCTATATTTAGAAACTGTCAACAGAGATTTGCAGTAAACGTTGGTGTTTACAAAAATATATATTTTCCCCGTTTGAAATCATTTTTTTTTTTTTTTCAAGAAATTTGTAGCGAAAAACTGGCTTGATTTTTCCACAGACGTATTATCTATTGCCATTTTTCCGCCTGCATTTTAAGCGGCACTTTACACAACACGTATTAATATTTGTCCTCTATTTGTCCAGTGATGCGCCATAGCAGACAGGTCAAATCTTCGAAGAACATGACATGCGCAGACAACGATTTTAAAACGCAAATAGTCACCCTACTATAACTTCCGTTTGTTTAACTCTTTACTTAACCAGCTCAAGCTGTAACAACCTTAAAAAAGGTGACTTTTTGAAAAGTTTCTGGGAAAAGAAGCAAATACTTATAACTATTTCCCCCCAAAAAATGTTTCCGGGCCTTTCTAAGACCAATTCCATCAAATTCCATCGTTTGAGCTGTATTTAATTTGTCGTCTGCAAACATTTATAATATGGATGTCATAACTTTTTCCATCTATAAAGGAGATAAAATACGTTTTTATAGAATAAAAGTAAAGCATTCCCAACTAGATAAACATTATTTTAGCCACGTTTAATTGAATCGCACTCTAGTAAAAGGGGGTTCAATGCATCTCCGTGATGCATTATGCCAAGCAGGTCTTCACATAATCATGGATAAAAAATCCATTTAATCTAACAAACGACTGGATCATAAGGTAGAAAGGCCTTTTGACATCCAGAAAAGTGACATGCGGAAAAATGACAGCAAAACGTTTAGACCTATGTCAGCCTGCGCTTTCTGCACAGACTGACTCAAGTCGATACTCTTTGTAGATGCCATAAAGTCCCTTTTCACAGAGCATAGCTCATTTTTTTTGTCTGTGTATAGTGTCACTATGCACAAGTCTAAAGTTTTATTATCTGATAAAAGGTAACAAATGAGGTACGAGAGTGAGGTTAATGAAAAACAAGGCATCTAAGCTCTACCTCTCTCACACCAAGGGAGAGCGAGCCTTTATGAAACCACATCTAAGTACGGAATGCGACATGCCACCAAAGAAAATTTTTATGTTGGCACGAGGTGCATGTTTGTCTTTCAACGAGAAAATCGTTTGAAATTCTTGCGTCTGAAGCAATTACATTGTCTACTACAATTTTATTGTCACAGCTAATTTAACTACATATACTCAAATGTTTATCATTTCTGTAGTAACTTTCAAACATCCTGCAAATGAAACGAGATATGCAATAAGAACTTGGCACACAGATTGTCTCAAATAGACATGAGAATAAAGGTTAATCGCTCCAAACTAGTAATCGCTCCAAACTGGATTAATGTTATTAATAGATAACGACTAATACATGAAAATGTTCGAAATGTTGTGTTTATTATAGGTCTCGGGCCTTAAACTTTATACATCAATAAAACGTTGAACAATAAAGTTTTTTTTTTCTTTAAATTGACGTTGAAGGCTGTGTCAACATCGCTTCAGTTAACCCTTTCCCAAACGACAAATTTTGGATTGAAAGAGTTTGCAGACGACAATTTTAAATTTGATGAAAATGGCAGAAAGTTATCAAAAAGGGTAGAAAACACTGTGGGAAAAGGAGAAATTGCTCGTTACGTTTCTCCTTTTCCCACAGTGTTTTCAAAAGACTTGTACTGCAGACACGAGAAAACCAGGACTTGTCTGAGAAAGGCTTAAATAACTGTAGCCAGTGCACCTCTTTGTATCCATGCATTTCTTGGGTTTATTTTATTAGCACTTTAGACAACAACTTTCGGAGCCACTGTCTGCTTTTAGAAAGATGTTTATTTCTCTAGCGGTGAGAGAGCTAACACTTCAATAGCAGGTATCCGCCCCTGACTAAGGTCCAGTATTAGTCAAAGTTTGATGAACTCCTCCCTGGTACTTCTTGCTGTAAAACTGCGCTTCGGTTTTCTTTCCTTGTTGAACATCTTCCTCAGCTCGAAACGGAAACTTTTCCCGGATAAGATGTAGATAAAAAAGTTACAGGCGTAGTTTACCAGAGATATTGTCACACTTACCTCGAGGAATGGTCTGACCTTGAGATAAGTCTTAAAAGCATCAACTGGTTCCATTGTTTTCACACAAATGTCAATAAATACGGTGATGGTGAAGAGCGGAAGAAGGGTAACAATATAGGTGAAGGACACAGCCAGTAGCATACACGTGGTGCGATTCTTGCTTCGAATAATTCTACTGTATCTTGAATTTTTATCTTTCGCCTTTAATTCCTGTCTGATTTTGAATATCTGATGTAGAACCAGACAATTGCAAGACAATACGATAATCAGGGGTAATATAAAGGTCAAGGTCAGGGAATAAAAATACACATCAAGGTTCGAATAGATTTTCAGGTACTCATCGCCTGCAGCACAAGTCTTCAGATTGTGGAACTGGTCAACTTCCACGTGTTCCACCATTATCAGTCGAAAAGACTGACTTAGACACACCAAAATAAATACCCCCAGTATTCCCATGGCTGCTCCAGTTTGTTTACGAATGATGACTTTTTTGAAAGGAAAGCACACGGCTATAAGTCTCTCGATAGCCATTAGAACAATAAGCCACGAGCTCATCAGGTAACTACAATGTTCTACGTAGTTGTACAGTTTACACCAGAAACTGGTAAAACTTTGAAAAGGTCCCGCTTTGTTCAACTCGTCCATGTAATACTCGTTGATTGTTCGAATAAGCCGTATCACTAACGTTAATGTGTCGAAAAAAGCTAAGGAGCACAAATAATGTGAATAAGATTTATTTCTCAACATTTTGGTCTTCATTACGACAACGGACAACGTATTTCCGATGATGCCGATTATTACAATTATTGGAGTTGAGATGAATTTGATCCAAAATCCCCAGTTGTCTTGTCCGTCCATAGTTACGTCTGAAATTATAAAGCACATGTTTACCAAATGTATTAAAGCCTTCAAATTCCATAATGTTACTATCATATTCCTTCGTCGTTAGGCCTGAAATGACGGCCATAAATCGTATATCTACAGCAGGAAACTGGTTTGGAAACTTAAAGCGAAAAAAAAAAGCGCAAACATACTTTGATTCTCTTCTATAGAAGGGTTAATAGCCTTTCTCCAAATTATCTTTACGAACCTTTACCTTCAACGGTTGGTAATTCATCAGCTTATATTCTGCGTTCTACAAATAATTTTAGAACCATTGCTTGCAGAACTAGCTTGTATAATGTTCATTTCTGTCAATTGTAATTAATAACTGGAATTCTCTACCAGATACGAATAAGAATGTACAATCTTTCACATCTCTTAAGTATCCATTTAAACGTTGATAAACCTACTCCACAGAGGGTTTACTTTTTGATGAAAATAAAATTCAGATAATTTATGCAAGGTTGTGCAACTTGTCTTGGTCATCGTCTGTACAAAAAAAAAGTGCAATCACTTCTTTGTGATGTGGTTCAGTTGATACCTCTCTACAATACTTCTAGAATGTCCATTTTATAATGACTTAAGAAATCACTTAATTTTAGTATCAATAGTATACAAAGAGTCTCTCTGCAAATCATCCTATAGGGTGTTGAAAATCTTCGTTTGCATGATAACGAAAGAACTTTTACTGCCTTGTACACCTTTAATACTTACTGGTTAATGTATTGATATTTTTGTCTTCGCTTAAAATCTTGTTGAAACTATCAGAAGACCTCCTCACTGACTTCTTTCTTTTTCCCCTTAGAAGAATGGTCGAGTTTTACGCTTTGCATTTAACATACCCGATATATTTCATACCAGCTTAATTATTTCTGTCAAGTTCAATATAACACGTAATATCAAATCAATCCTATTCAAATCATTCTTATTACTGTAATCACAAGTTGCACTGACAAACACTTAGTAGATTTATGGAAACACTGCCAACAGAGGTTCATTTCTATTTGAGGCATAGCTCTGATTTTGGTGCACATGCACGTGGCTTGTAGTCCAGCGGTGGTAGACTCAAATTTTAATTATCAGACTGTGTTTTCTGCACTATGGTATTTTACTTTTGTCCACCGACTTTTTCTCGAATGTACTCATGTTGACATACAACTTATACGTAATTCAGGGATCGTGATTGATAATTTCCAGTTCAGAAAAAAGTCTTTCTGGGGACTGATGGAAGTCAATAAACAGGATTCATTCTTCTTTTACCGCAGCTCGATGTATATGTGGGAAAACAGCCAGTGGCTTTGAAAGAGTTTGGTACGAAGCAGTGGTAAGATAAACTCAGGGAACGCATCTGTAGGTGTATTTGCAGTCCTGATATGATTGAAATTATGTAAAACCGGCGTTATACACGAAACAAACGAATAATATGTAGGTCTAGAGTAGTTAAACCAATCGCCGATATCATATAGCCCTGAAACCTAAACCAAAGGAATAGATTAAGATCGTATAGATTACAAAGCATAGAGTACGTACCATAGTCCGAGAAATTATCATACTTCGATAAATTGTTGGTGTAATTTCTAATCAGCGTGGTATTTGGCGGTAAGGCCATCTTGAATTAGGTCCTTTCGTCACTATGGTAAAAGATTCTTGGATGTCCCGAAAATAAAAAAGAATCAAATTAGAGAGTGTACAAAATACATCATGGACAACAAAGCAGAAAAATCTGAGTAACTTGAAAAGTATTTACACACGGCATATTGAATATATCTGAGCCATGCTCTGTGAAAAGGGGACTTAATGCATTTGCAAAAAGTATCGACCCAGTCCGCGCAGGCTGACCTAGACCGAAACCTTTTGCTTTGGTCAATTTTCTGCATGTCATAGGACCCCCGTTCCTTATGATTAAGTCGGTTGTTGAGCAAAATGGATTTTATGGATCCACAATTACGTGATTACGCACTTGGTATCATGGATTTCAGTTTATGCCACATTTGGCCTTTCAGTACTGTCAGTGCTTTGATGCGAATAAAAGCGTCATTTGCCTACCAAGTTGACGGTACACGATACTACTCAGCGATAAAAACTGATAAAAACACTTTAGAATTCAAAAATCAAATTAATTAATTAAATAATTAATTAATTCGTTCTTTCGTTCGTCCGTTCGATCATTCTTTCATTCAGTCCTGCGTTATTCCCCTTCGCTTAGTCCGCCTAACCATCCATTCCTCTATCCATCAATCAACAATGAACTCTCTCTCCCTCTCTGTATATTCCAAATAATTCGTCTGTAAGAGCTAATGATCCTCACGTTATTCCTTAACTCTTCACCATCGTAGGCTAGGGTAAGTACTTTGTGCAGGGGACGTGTAGATCAAGATCATAGAGCACAGAATCTGTACTCCGATCATTAGTGTTACTTTGACAGTGTATAGCCTATATAACCTTAATGTTCTGGAAATTTACGGTAGAGCTATACTTTAAGACAACGAAAAAGTCAAATTTGTTAAAGTGTCGACAAAATGGTTTATCTCTTACAGTTTCTATCACTGCTTAAGCCTTTTTTCCCCCCAATTTAAAATCAAAATGCAGATCAGATTCCACAAAACATGTTGTATGATCTCATTTCTTTATTGTTACTATATATAGATACTCGCGGCCAAAGCAGCCGCGAAGCTCCTGAAAAATGGTGCTGTTTTTTTTTCGGACTTAGATTATCCGGTTTTGTTTATTGGGAACTCACGGATAAGCTTTATCGCCTGGAACAAAGCTTCAGTAGACGAGTTTTTATCCCTTATCCTGCTAGATAACTTAACTCTTTCCCAAACGACAAATTTTGGAATGGTCCAAATTCAAAGAGTTTGCAGACGACAATTTTAAATTTGTTGAAGATGGCAGAAAGTTATCAAACAGGGTAGAAAACACTGTGGGAAAAGGAAAAATTGCTCGTTACGAGCAATTTCTCCTTTTCCCACAGTGTTTTTAAAAGACTTGTACTGCAGACACGTGAAAACCAGGCCTTGTTTGGGAAAGGGTTCAATGAATTCTTCAAGCCGATGGTAAAAACCAAAATGTTGGTATTTCAAAGTTATGCCTGTTGGCGTAATAGCTCCTAATCGGACAGTGTAGATCAAGATCAGACTGCACGTTCTGTACAGTCTGATCTTGATCTAGACTGTTCGCTAAAGGTCAGTGAATCGCGCTTAGCAGCCTAAGGGTTAAAAAGAATACTTGGGTCATACTCTGGTAAAAGGGGGCTTAATGCACCTCCCTGATTCATGATACCAAGCAAGTCATCATATGATCATGGATCCATAAAGTCCATTTTGTCTTGCAACCGACTGAGTCATGAGCTAAACTGAAACTGGTCCTTTAAAATGAGGAAAATTGATAAATAGCAAAAGGTTTCGGCCCGGTCAACCTCCGCGGACTGCGCAGGGTCGATACTTATTGCAGATGCATTTAGGCCCCTTTTTCACAGAGCATGGTTCACTTATATATGAACCATGATCTGTGAAAAGGAGGCTTAATGCATCTGCATAAAAGTATCGACCCAGGGCAGTCTGCGCAGGCTGACCTGGGCCGAAACTTGTTGTTATTGGTCAATTTTCTGTATGTCAAAGGACCAGTCTACCACACGATTCAGTCGGTTGTTAGACAAAATGGATTTTATGGAGTTATATATTTATACATGTATATATATCAAATTATCAGCATGAATTACGGTTTGAGACTTAAAAAAGAATGAAAACATCGTTGAAACATCGTTGAAAAAGGAGAAATTGCCCCACAATGTTTTCCAGTGTCGTCTGCTGGCATAGGTCGATTGATGAAGAGAATAGATTTAACTCTTAACCACACAGTTCAGAGTTTTAACGACCCTGAGAAAAAAAGGGGGTTTTGAAAACTTCTGGGAAAAGGAGAAAATACTGGTAACCATCATTTTCTCCTTTTCCCACAATGTTTTCTACTTTTTCTGAAACAGATTCCATCATTTTTTGCCACCCTTATTTTGTCGTCTGCAAGTGCTTTCAATTTGGGCGAGTCCAAAATTTTGTCATGTGGTAAGGGTTAACGTCAATTATGTGTCTGGCAGGTAGTTATTTGTCTTTCCTGCGTTCTTTCGTTATAAACCTAGTGTTGACGATCAAACACGATTACGAAAATATCGGAGGTCGAGTGGATCCTTTTATAATTTGTACCAGAGAGTCCCGTGTTTTTTTACGACCCGAAGGAAGAAAGTTTTTGAAAACATTGCGGGGAAAAGAAGAAAATGCTGGTAACCAGCATTTTCTTCTTTTCCCCACAATGTTTTCAAACCCTTCCAAAGAAAGATATCGTCAATAAAGCTATACTTGCGGTCTGTAAACAATTTCAGTTTCGACACGTCAAACATTTCGTCCTCAGGTGAAGAGTTAACTCTTTCCGTAAGTCGCGTTCTCTCTCTATCTCTCTTACAGATGAATTTTTACGACATTGTGACAATTAGCGACATTTCTTTGTTTGAGCTTGATAAATTCAATTTCTTTGCATTTTGAAACAATTTTCAGCTCTCAACTTGATAGATAATTCTTTAGTTCCATTTATTATCTTCTTTGAAGAATTCGAAAAACTTGAAAATCAAGATGATGGGTTTCTGCTATCAAGAACGGCAGGATTACAGACAGATGTAAGAAATACAAGGACGATAACAATATTATCATGTCATGTTATTCTCATCTAATTTTTCCTCCAAGATCTGTTCTATCTTATCGGAGGCACTAAAACGCTTTCCAGGTGGTCTTTGATACTCTTCTCATTCGGCAAAACTCGGGTGATCCGGTGCTCAAGTCCCCCGGCTGTATCACGTAGCTTGTTAGGCACCTACACGGTACATTTCTTTGCCGGAAGTACACCGTTTTATTGTTATTAAAATAGTAAGGTTCCTCTTAAAAAAGAAAACATGAGTCGCGTTTTTCCATCGATATATTTCTAAGAATATTTCCGTCGGCAAACAGTTTGTACACTTAATTTTTTGCGTGGTTTATCAATTCCGACAGCTCGATAGATGTGAATAACTTCACCATGTTTGTTCATGTCGTTGCTAAGCGATTTACTAGGGCGCTGCCATGTTTCGGTTCATGTGATTGGTAGTTCAATATGGAAACCTCCTTTATACAGATTAAGGTACGGAATCAGCCGACTTCTGACGAGTGATATTCTTCTTTGAATTTCTGAAGATAATACCAAGCTCCATAAATTCATTGAGCCATGCTCTGGCAAAAAGGGGTTTAATGCATCTCCCTAATGGATGACACCAAGCAGCTCAACACATAATTATGGATCGATAAAATACACTTAGCATAACAATCGACTAGATCTGGACATGCAGAAATTTTATAAATAGCAAAAAGTATCGACTCATATCAGCCTGCGTGGACTGACATGGGTCGATACTTTTTTAACGGATGCATTAAGTCCCCTTTTACCGGAGAACAGCTTATTTATTTTCCAACCTTCAAAGGTTGTAAAATTGTTTTACTCAGATTTAAACCCCTGAAATGCTAAACAAATGGACTGCCATTACCAATCAGTCCTTAACATGCAGACATTGTAATTTCAAAACTTTTTATGTCAGAAAATAAAGGGCGGAAGTTACGAGCATTTTTTCCTTTTCTCATGATATTTTCAAAGATGTTCCTCTTCTAGGTAGTAAAAAAGGGTTGTCTGGTAATGGATTAAGGCGTTCGCTGAGATATTTTTGACGAAGATACTTTTCAACGTATTGTAATGTTTAGTCGAGCTGAAAAACACGGATTTGTCTCCGAAAGGGTAGCACACATTGTTGGAAAAGGAGAAAATGCCAGTTAACAGCGTTTTCTCCTTTTCCAACAGTGTTTTCAAAGGCGTTTTTCTTTAGAGGCGCAAAAACAAGAGGTTGTCTGGTAAAGGGTTAGGGGACTCGATGAGAAATTTCTGTCCAAGATTCCTTTCAACGTATTATCTGGGGTAAAAAACGGAAAGTGTAGATCCACGACCAAACTTCACGTTCTGTGCAAACAGATCTTTACCAACACTATCCATATTAGGATTAATAGTTGATTGTTTTTGCATCACTTTAACCCTTTACCACACAATCCTGACTTTTAACGACCTTGAAAGAGAATGCTTTTGAAAACATTGTGGAAAAAGGAGAATATGCTGGTAACCAGCATTTTCTCCTTTTCCCACAATGTTTTTTACCCTTTCAAGGACAAATTTCTTCATTTGAGTCACACTTATTTTGTCATCTGCAAATGCTTTCAATTTGGACCAGTCTAAAATTTTGTCGTTTGGTAAAGAGTTAAATTCTTTACCAAACACAAAGTTTTTATACATGTGTATATTGATGACATTGCCAACATGACATAATACCGGCAACTATACAGCTCTGTGTATATATGTGGCATTGTTTTATGAGTGAAAAGATAAGAAATTAATCAAATTTTCTGCTCCATTCCGTTGACCAATATTGTATCTGATGTATACGGAATGAATCCGTAAAAAAAATGCATTTTTTTATTTTACGCGTGATTTTGATTTTCATGGGTTTTCGCGATACAATGGTGGGGCGTTTGCCAGTTTTATGCCGATAAGATGAGAACTTGCAGACGACAAATAAAATGTGGCTCAAATGATGAGGTTTGTCTTAGAAACAGTTAAAGCTAAAATGAAATGAAATGATAGAAAAATATGTTGGAATGGAGAAAATGCCTAGCTGAAAATTTTTGAAAGCCCTCTTTCTCTTAAAAGCACGGGACAGTTTGTATCGACTCTACACATTTCGATGACGATAAAACATGCATAGTTAGCTGTAAGTATTGTTTCCATGATGTTCAAATTGGAAAGCAGCTCTCTCTCTCTCTCTCTCTGTACGGCACAACAACAATATGGGTACATGGATAAAATGAAGTGTGTAAGTCGAACTCCGTGCCTGATGTCTTATTCAATTACTTGTACATAAACTGATTATGTATCTGTAAATGATTTGTCTCCAAAAAACTGAAGCCTCTAGAAACTGTACATTAACTGTTCTCTGTGTCAATAATAGGGCCCAATATTGGCATGCATCATTTTTGTATGGCTTTTGGGGGAGACAGACAGACAGACAGACAGATAGATAGACAGACAGACAGACAGAGAATCTAATTAAGTATATTTGGTAAAAATAGAAACAAATGAGAGAGAGAGAGAGATGAGTATATTTGGAAATCAAATAATTACGGTGTAAACATGAGATTCATTTACACATAACATATACACTGACAACAAACAAATCAATCTGCCAAACCACGTGGTGGGTCAAAAATAAAACATCTGTTCGCCCATTATGCCCCCATTTCACACAGACCACAAACTGCCACGAACTCGTAAATATTAGGACTCGTAACAAGCTCCTGAATTTCTTAACTGAATCGTATCTTTTCGTAGTCTTACAATGCTTGAGAAATCGGGAATCCGTGGCAAAAGTTTTGAACTGTTAAAAATCTTGGCCAAGAACTCTCGATTCAATAAATCGTGGTTAATCCGTATCGAATTCGTAGTGCATTCTTATGCATTACAGCTGAATCGTAATCGATTCGGAAGCATTCTTAGGTATTCTTAACACTTAATCTACTGAATAAATGAAACGCAAATTTCTACTCAATACTAAAAGCCCAAACATTGCGGTTTCAACGTTGATTTCACCGGAAAGAAAAGATCGTAGCCTACCGAACAGTGTAGATCAAAGATCAGACTGCACGTTGTGTGCAATCTGATCTTGATCTACACTGTCCGCAAAAGGTCAGTGGGTCGCGATTAGCAGCTTAAGCGTTAACTCATTCGGGAAATCGTGATTTTGTCGCTATTGTAACTGATGTCCAAGCAGGGGTGAGGGCCTTTTTATACCTATCTTGAGAGAAAAGCCCAGAGATTGTCAAGAACAGTCACGAATTCATTTTTATTCGAACTGGATTGTGCATGCAATCGGCCTGTCCTTAAGTGATTCGTAACCTTCGGTCTCGCGCGATATCAAATTTTCCCACGCAGCTCGAAGTAAATACAAGCCCCAGGAAACACACTACAACATAATATTTCGTATATCTATGAGACTCGTGGTCTGTGTGGAATAGAAGCATCACCAAGAAATTCCGTGATATACACTACTGGTGAAGAAATGTTTGAAAACAGTGAGGGAAAAAGAGACAAAGAAGCATCAATTTCTCTTTTTTTCCAACATTTAGTGATTGACGATTCTGATAAAGAAATATTTAAAATAGTGAGGGAAAAAGAGACACTGCTAGGAAGCGGCAATTTCTCCTTTTCCCAACATTCCGACCGTGATTTTTTCCAACCCTTTTCAAAGACAAATTCCTTCATTTGAGCAAGGTCTTAACCCTTTGGGCTGCTAGGCGCGACTCACTGACCTTTAGCAGGCAGTGTCGATCAAGATCAGACTGCACAGAACATGCAGTCTGATCTTTGATCTACACTGTCCGATAAGGAGATATTTTTCACCAAAACACAATTTAGAAATGGCATTATTTGGGTTTTAACGAAAAGCCCTTGAGAATCGAACCGTAATATTTCGGTTTTTGTTGTTTCCAGAAAATTTCTATTTATTTTCAACTCAATTTCGTTGGCAAGTTATTTACATTCGAAATCAGGGTCCGTATTCGCCAACCATTCTTAGGAAAATTCTTAGTCTTATTCTCCAGAATTTTCTAAATTTGAAAGTAACACAATTTTTGATTGGCTAAACCAAAATGGTTTAGTCAATCGGAAGTTGTTTTTCTTACAAATTTAAAAAATTCTGGAGAATAAAACCAAGAATTTTCATAAGCAAGGGTGAATACGGACCCTGATATTCTCGATTAATCGTTCTCTATCACACGGCAACATTTTAGACTGGTCCGGATTGGAAGCATTTGCAGACGACAGATTGTAAGTGGCTCAAATGAATGGCTTTGTCTCTGAAAGGTTAGAAAACATTGTGGCAAAAGGAGAAAATGCTTTCAAAAGTATTATTTCCCACTGTCGTTGAAATTGAAACTCGGAATTGTGTGGTAATGGGTTAAAGTATCTGCTCACACGCGCTATATCAAACGTTTACTGTAAGAAAAGAGGAGCCCATTATATGGTATTACTCAAATAATCTTTCGAAAAGATTAATGAATATTCTTAGTCTGTTGCTTTCCTGATTTATATTCCGTGAAATGTTTAAGATAAATGATGATAATTGTAGTACACCGTAAAACATCGATAACTCGAAGGTAAACTGCTAAATGAATTAATCAACCCCTTATCGGGAAATAAAATTTTGGACTTGTTAAAATTGAAACCTGTTGCAAATGACAGGTTAAATGTAGCTGGGATAATGGGATTAGTTATAGAAAGGATAGAAAACATGGTTGGAAAGGGAGAAAATGCTGGTAACCAGCATTTTCTCCTTTTCCCACAATGTTTTCAAAGCCTTTTTTTCCATAGAGTCGTTATATTTTTGTCAAAATTTCATGTACAATATTCTATTTTTTTCTCGGTATTTATAAGGTCCACGTGATAAAGTGACATCCACTACCCGCCCTAGAAAAAAAAACCGTAAAATCCTTTAGAAGTTGAATGGAGTATATAAAGAACTTAAAACTTAACGCTTTCCTACTATATATTTATTGCATGACAAATATCCTATTTGAGCCATGCTATGTGAAAAGGGGGATTAACGCATCTTCAAAAAATATTGACTCAGGTCAGCCTGCGCAATCCCTGCAGGCCGACCTGAGTCGAAACTTTTAAACTTTTAATTTCTAAAAAGTATCGAACCCAGCCTTCGCAGTCCGCTTTCCTATTATGTATTTATTGCATGGCAAATATCCTATTTGAGCCATGCTCTGTGGAAAGGGGCTTAACGCATCTTTAAAAAGTATCGACTCAGGTCAGCCTGCGCAATTCCTGCAGACCTACCTGGGTCGAAACTTTTGCTATCGGACAAATTTTCTGCATGTCAAATGACAAGTGTATCTCAAGATTCAGCCAGTTATTTAGACAAAATGGATCTTTGTAATCCATGACTATGTGATGGTTTCTTTGGTATCATGCATCACAGAGACGCATCAAACCCCCTTTTGCCAGAGCATGACTCGTGTATTTATTGCGTAACCAATATCATGAAAACAGTGATTTTGTGGCCGCTATCTACACAGTGGTGAAACCACATACTGATATAACAGTTCATACGGTTTAGCTGTCCCTAATACAGTGTCTGTAATAGATTTTTAGTATAAAAGTCGATAGATGGAATTATGTTTAACAACATAATGACTCAAAATATTGTTAGATAAATTTTACGGTGCTTTATACCGATCAGAAAATCAGTGTCAAAAGGCATAGAAGAGAAGGAAATGGCTTCTTTTAACAGGTGGTTCATTTCCCCGTTTGCTTCATTTTTGACCTAGATATAGGACCACAGAAACGTCATAGTTCATTTAATATCGAGATACAGGAATGGGATGGACTTTATTTGACAAAATATCTCGCCTTTAAAGCACGGCACCTGTTGCAAAAAAAAAGTTACCTCAATACAAGTGAAGTTACTCTCAAGCGATATTTCATACCTGATTGTTTATAAGTAAGCCAAAACATTGGGAATAGCCGGGAATTCTTAGAACGTTTTTTTATCCCCATGAACACCTTTACGACTCTATAAAAATAGGATAACTTTCAAGGACAGTGCGTGCAATCCGGGTCCGTATTTACTGACCATTCTTAAGAAAAATTCTTGTTCTTATTCTTATGAACTCTTTACCACACAATCCCTACTTTTAACGACCCCAAGAAAGAAAGCCTTTGAAAACATTGTGGGAAAAGGAGAAAATGCTGGTAACCAGCATTTTCTCCTTTTCCCACAATGTTTTCTACTCTTTCCAAAACAAATTTCAAGTTTTGAGTCACATTGATTTTGTTGTCTGCAAAAGCTTTCAATTTGGACCTGTCCAAATTTTTGTCGTTTGGTAAAGAGTTAAATAAGAATGATAGACACGCTCGTTCTTCTGTCGGTACATGTAAGGTTTAGTTGTAATACTGTTTACATTTGGGTTTAATTTGTCTATTCATTTTTATATCATCATGCATTCATGTAAAACTATGTTCACGATTGCAACAACCGTATTTGTATGCCACGTGAGTCTATGACCTTCTGGAAACATGAAATAAAACTTGAAACTCTTCTCCAAGATTTTCTAAATCTATCAGTAACAAAACTTCTGATTGGCTGAACGAAATGGTTTCAGCTATCTAGAAATTTTGAAAATTCTAAATTCTCAAATTTAGAAAATTCTAAATACGGTCCCTGGAGTCATATACACCAAACATTTTCAAATGTATTTCTAATTCTAAATTGCAGAAGTTACCATTTGATATTGGGCGAAACCTTCTGTCTAAACGGTGAAATTTGGAATTTCCCACAATGGTTTCTTCCATCAGATCTCAGAGACTAATTCCACTGTTTGAGCAGCATTCTTTTTATAAACGGATCTTCAAATGCTATCAATTTCGAAGAGTCTACAATTTTGTCATTTGGTAACTTGTCACTCGTTTATAACTGATTTGTTTCTGCGTGAAATATTGATATGACAGCGCAGCAATAGTTTTGATTGCTCATTTGAGCAGTGAGCACTACTGCTACGGTATGTTCTAGATACATATTCATTCCAGAATTAAAAATTTACTAAACAATCCTGATATTCAACAACCCCGAGGGAGATTTTTGGGAAAAAACATCGTAGGAAAAGACAAATATGCTAGACAACACCATTTTCTATATTCCCACAATATTTTCTCCTCTTTCAAAGAAAGAATCGAATCGTTGCAGTAGAGTTGTATTTATCCTCTGTAAATGCTTTCAAATTAGACTAGGCTAGAATTTTGTTTGCGGCTAAAGAGTTAACCAATACGAATGTTAAAGAAATCATTTTTTTTTTTTTATCAAAAATGCCTATGCATTTCACAGAACTTTATTCTTAAATAAATATTTTTAGATCAGAAATATGTCACAGCAAGCGATAAAGTTGAAGAAGAGAATGCGGCAAGCAACGGACAATTTTATCCAACTACGCGAAAAGATCTCTCTTGACATCAGAGTTCTGTGCAGTCGAATCTTGATATAAGTTGTAACTCATGGGGAAAGGAGAATCACATCAGTCTGCGTGATTTGGTTATCATTCAATCGTTCTTCATATGTTTTTTTTTTGTAATTGTTTTCGATTTGCTTGTTAATTTCGTGTTCGTTTATAGCTTTCATTTCAAAGTCTGTTACATGGCTCTATTAAAGTTCTCTTTAAGAAAAAGACAACAAAAGATCTAATTATAAAGAAAAATGACTAAAAAAAAAAAGAGTTCTGTTCAAAGGTGATGGCGGGGAGAGCAAGAGTGCTTTATGGCTGTTCATTTATTGATTTATTTCTGATTTTGGTTTTCAGGAGGAATAAATCTAATTTAACCCTTTACCACACGGTCCGGACTTTTAACGACCCTGAGAAAGAAAGCTTTGGAAAACATTGTGGGAAAAGGAGAAAATGCTGATAACCAGCATTTTCTCCTTTTCCCACTTTGTTTTTTACCCTTCCCAAAACAAATTTCATTTTTTTGAGTCTTATTTATTTTGTCGTCTTCAAATGCTTTTAATTTGGACTAATCTGAAATTTTGTCGTTCGGTAAACAGTTAAGATTGAATATAGAGATACTTAAAAAAATACAATAACAATCAACTTTAAGATCTCTGTCTTTTTTTCTTCTCATCTTTTTTCGAGACTTTCTAGTAGGCTATTGTCCGAACATATTCGCACTTATAGAAATAGTATACTCTGTTTTGGAAGATGTGCCCTTTTAATTCTACTTAATATGTTCGCTTAACATGTCAACGTGCATTGCAACTGCATCCAATCATATCATGCCCGTGTATGCACAACTTTTCAATCACTCAAATGATTACGATAAAAATGATGTTGTCGCAATGAATTCCTGGCTTAATCAGTAACATAAAAAATAGACTGATAATCCAGGGGTGACGGGTTCGAATCTCGTAACCATGATTAGTCATAGTGCAGAGGGGGTTATAACGTAACTATTTTCCAGGCAACAGAAAGTCTTGACTTGTCAATTTTAACCCTTAAGCTGCTAAGCGCGACTCACTGACCTTTTGCGGACAGTGTAGATCAAGGATCAGACTGCACAAAACGTGCAGTCTGATCCTTGATCTGCACTGTCCGATACAGTATTTTCTCTCTGATGAAATCAATTGTGAAAACGCAATGTTTGGGCTTTTAGTATTGAGTAAAAATTTTCGTTTCATTTATTCAGCAGCTTAGTGGTTAACTTTTACATAGCTAAATAAATGAAAAGAAAATGTCCACTCAAAGGTAATCAAAGCGGTGAAAGCGCTGCTGAGGTGGGGTGCGTTTAATCCTGTTCAAATTGAAATCTTAAAAGCAAGCAGACATTTAAAGAGCTGAGAGGTATCTCTCCTATAAATCTCAGAGTAAACTAACAAATTTCTCTTTTTTTGTGTGTCTGTGAAGGGAAGGGGGGGGGGGGTTCAATAGAATGTCAAAAATGAAACCACGTCAGAAGTATTGTTAAGCAATATCTAGGCAAATAAAGCAACCCTAATCAAAGAAATTACCACAAGAGTTCTCATGATGCTTCAAAGCTTTCCATGTTACTTGTTGATGCTTCATGACGCTATTTGGTGGAACCGATAGTTAAATGCGCATGCCTCATGGTCGTCTGTTCTAATACTCTTTTTTTAAAATTGTGTTATGATAATATTGTATTTGTTTACATATTTAAGTTCCCCTATTGTTAACGTTTCAGTCATTCCTTGATGGCAAAGTGAATAAAATGCTTTCCTAACAGTACGATCTTTCCAGGTAATGCTTTCCTAACAGTACGATTTTTCCAGGTAATGATTTCGCGATGTTAGGTACCCCATAATCAGATTTTTTAGGTTCAATTTCCCACATGGTAAATCTGAGCTGGGATGCTTCCCACCCCACCTTAAAAACCAGAATATTGCGATTGTTCAAAAGTTGATTTTACCGGAAAAGATACCACATCGGACAGTGTAAATCCAAGATCAGACTACACGTTTTGTGAAATCTGATCTTGATCTACTCCGACCGCAAAAGTGCCTCGAGTTATTAGTAGCAATGAGAGACGACCTATACAAATGTGTCTCAAATAATGAATTTAGCTGCGAAAGTGTAAAAGCAAAACATTGAGAGAAAACGGAAAAATGCTGCTTGTAAATACTTTCTCTTTTTCCCACAGTGTTTTCAAAAGCCTTCTGCATGTAGGCCGTTAAAAACAAGGAAGATTTTGTTAAAGGATTAAACAGCGGGGACACAGCAGGTTTTTTTTTAACAGATCTTCATACTTGTGAAATCTCCTAGTTCGATATGACAAATTGCCGCGAAAACGTATAATTACTTTGAAAACTGACGTAAATCACTAGGATTACTTGTCAATAAATCTATTCAACTGTTTACAAAAGACGGATGTCGAAAAACTTTTGTTTGTCAAATGAAGTTGTCAATTCGTCATACGGTATCAGACGAATTCGGTTATTTAGCGAACAGAGAAGGTCATGATCAGACAGCCAAGCGCATGCATCCTAATTTTGTATCTATGCAAAAAGGTATGTACATTGTAAAGATCTCAGTCGGAAGCCTCAGGATATTAATATATTATACTTAAAAAACTGATTCTGTAAGTCCTCTTTAATCCCTTTACCACACAATCCCAAATTTTAGCGACCCTGGGGAAGAAGACTTTTGAAAACATTGTGGGAAAAGGAGAAAATGCTGGTTACAAGCATTTTCTCCTTTTCCCACAATGTTTTTAACGTTTTCATAGAAAATTACCTAGTTTTGCGACATTTATTTTGTCGTCTGCAAATGCTTTCAATTTGGACCAGTCTAAAATTCTGTTATTTGGTATAGAGATAAAGCTATTGTATCGACCAATTTGGAGAGGGTTGCCAATAACTTTTAACTTGAAACATAGTTATAACAAACCAAACTTGAGGGTTAAATATTTACTTTAACACCGACGGTGGTAATTTCGTAATCCAATCGAATTAATCGACAGGATGAACCCATTACTTCATTTCCAAGCAAGGATTTACCTGGATAGAAGGAAAGAAAACAGTCCGAATTGCAAGTAACGTCAATTGAGGTTATCTTAGCAGAAAAAAAATGCGGTCAATAAAAATTGATCATTAACCCTTAAACTGCTAAGCACGACTCACTTACCTTTTGCAGACAGTGTAGACCAAGATCAGACTGCACAGAACGTGCTGTCTGAGCTTTGATCTACACTTTCTGCTACGGTGTCTTCTTTCCGGTGAAATCAAGTTTGAAATCGCAATATTTGTTTTCTACTATTGCGTGAAAATTTTCGATTTATTTATTTAGCAGTTTAGGGGTTAATAGTGTTTTGTTCATGTTGCCTAGGAAAATTTGTACACATTCAGGAACCGTAAATATCCCTAAAATAAAGTATTGGCATGTTCTGTAACCTATTTTAGGTGCTTATGGTAAGTTTAGTTACTTTTTTGGACAGTGTAGATCACAAATATGCAGTCTGAACTTAGATCCAATATTTTCTGATGTACTCTCACCCTCTTCTCTGTAAAGTGACTTACTCACTCATGAACAAAAAAATCTTATTGTAGATGCCATTCAAAGGTTTATCACAAATACAAAATTCAAGTTTTAGCAGGTGGCCTTTGCCATCCACTTTGGGGAATTGACCTTCTGCCCTGAAACTGAATGAGCATCCTACAAAGCAAAAGTCTGCATACATCTTGCAAACGTAAACATAACAGGGCTATCCTGGTCCTCTTGTTGTATTGACTCTGTACCAAACGACAAAAATTTTGACAGATCCAAATTAAAAGGATTTGCACGCGACAAATCAAATATGGCCAAAACTGTGGATTTGTCTTTGATCAGGAAAGATTATTGTGGGAATAGGAGAAAATGCTGGTTACCGGCATTTGCTCCTACTCTCATGACGTTTTCAAAAGCTTTCTTTCTAGGGTTCGCCGGCTCTCCTCTTAAATTCCTTGTCTGATCTGGATAAAACTTTACTGGAGTGATCTGTATGACAAACAGTGGTGCTCAGAGTCCGATTTCCCATTTGCAATGAGTGTTTGCAGAGCTGTGACGTGTTTCGTATCATGCGTTTTATGTCTGATATACACCCTATTCTCCTCATAAGATCTATTTCTGATTTAGATAAAAATTTCACAGGTATGATCAGTGTGTGATATATGGTTGACACTTGCAGAGTTATGGCCCTTTTTGTAATGAGTCCTATCTTTGATTTGTTCACACTCTGCCTGCAGTCCATTTTAGATAAAATTTTACCGGGCTGATGAATATGACAGCATGAAGATGTACATCCTTGTTACCAACATGAACAAATTTGTCGTGAACTGGACTGATATTCACCAACCATTCTAAAACAACAGCCTTATTTTCAGTCTTTTTTTTTTTTCATCTAAATTTCAAAGGATCAAGCTATCTAATTAGCTGATGAACAAATTGTTAAACATATCCTAGAAGTTGGTTTACCTTGCGGAATCTAGAATGAGAATAAGAATGCAATATAGAGCGCTTGGTAAATAAGACCCTCGAGGCTTATCCTCCAACCGTCCTAAAAATAATTGAACCATGCTCAGTGAAAAGGGGGCAAATGCATCTGCGAAAAGTATCGACTCAGGTCAGCCTGCGCAGTCCGCGCAGGCTGACATGGGTCGAAACTTTTCGTTATTTTTCAATTTTCTGTATGTCAAAGGACCACTCTACCAGTCGTAGTCTTAGCTATCGTACAGGCCAAACAAAATGTCTTGGCTAGTCGTAGCCTTAGCTATCGTACAGGCCAAAACACAATGTCTCGGCCAGTCGTAGTCTTAGCCATCTTACAGGTCAAAACACAACGTCTTGGCAAGTTGTAATCTTAGCTATCTGACTGGCCAAAACACAACGCAACGTCTCAGCCAATTATGGTCTTAGCAAACCAAATATGCCAAGACACAATGTCTCAGCGAATAATAGTGCTAGCTATCTGACTGGTCAAATCATAATTCTTGGCGAAGCATAGGGCTAGCCTTCTGATTTGCCAAAAAACAACGTCTCGGTCAATGATAGTGCTAGCCATCTGACTGGGTAAATACAATATCTCAGCCAATTATAGCGCTAGGTTTGGAATTTACGGTTCTTTAGACTAGCAGGTGAATACCGACGAAGGTGTTCATCGGAAATAATCCGGTCTTAAAATTTGGCGATAAAAATATAAAACAGACCCGGTGAAAATTGCCCGACTGGAAATGAATTATAAATAAACCTGACACGTTTTCATTTGAGGTTTTATTTGTAATTGCTGATCTATTTATTTCAGTCTTTTGACGTCTATCCGTTTGAAGTTTCTTCATTTGAAGTTTCTCTACTCTGTGTTTATCTATTTGTATTGACCTAGGCAAGACATGCATACACATCTCCGAGACCAGAACGACAGTCGAAGGTTCTAGTCCCTTGAAGGACAAGATCGTTCCGAAATGGCCGGTTGGTTAGCCGCTTACTGGCTAATTAATGATAACCACAAGGCTTCCTGACAAGTGCCTTGATATAGAAGGTCAGGACTTAGGTCGATAATTTGAAAGACAACAGTTGTCTTATAGGTCAGATATTGGCTGGCCCTTCTAATGAAGGATGGCATTACAACAAAAGCCCTAACAAACATATTTAATGGTTATTTTTCATGGAGATAGAAACTTTAATTACACCTTACGTATTCAGAGAGAGAGAGGTAACTAGAACCTTCTTCTATATCAGTATGTAGTATTCAAGCTTGATTCAGTCCACTTGTATGATCTTATCATTGCGGCAGCTGTTCCTATCTATTTGCCCCCTGAAAGTTCTTTACCAGTACAAGACGCGTAACTCTTCCCAAGTCACCGGGTACTTTTCTACATTAAACACACCCAAAATAATGTTTCGGCTGTGACAGAGGCTTGACTTTTTCCTTGTCAGCTAATAAAATGGATTTTTTTTTGAGGTCTGAATAGAGCTGAAACTTGGACTTGAAGATAAGTTTGGTCTGAGTCTGACGTCGTTTGATGGATAGTGTTGACTCAAAATTATGCAGCACATTCTGTGAAGTCTGTTCTTTGTCTACACTGTACGTAAGAGCTACTTTAGTAGTCATTACCAAAATTCAAGGGCTCAATAATCTTGCAATGACTTTCATTAATTTAAGAAAAGAGTGTGGATCCCGATCGTAAATCTAACCCACGACCCTGAGATTAACTAACTCTGCGTGTTACCGACTATGATACTTGGCCAAAGTTCTACATATGTCACTATTTTTAGAATTCATACTTGTCATACTTGTCATTTATCATCGCTGTCAAAAGACCTCCAAAATCAGACTCCAAATGAGTCACGCTCTGTGAAAATGGGTTAAATGCATCTACAAAAAGTATTGATTCAGGCCAGCCTGCGCCGTCTTTGCAGGCTGACCTGAATCGAAAATTTTTGCTATTTGTATATATTCTGTAGGTCCAAAGGCCATGCTACCTCAAGATGCCGTCCATTGTTAGACTTAAGTATTTTATGGATCCATATTCAGATCTCCAGATAGAGAGAGTGATTTTGATTTCAAAATTAAAAATATGAATCACTCTCCCCTAAACCCTATGTTATGGGTACTCATTAGAATCGTCTCATCGAGACGATTCTAGTGAGTACCCACAACATAGGGTTTGGAAGAGAAATAATGGATTTAGAATACTATCACTCTCTCTTATCTGGAGCTCTGCATATTTATATAAGGACTTGCTTTGTATAATACATAGCGGGGATGCATTTAACACTAAGGCTGCTTAGCGCGAGTAAAGGTGCTTTTGCGTACAGTGTAGATAAAGATCAGACTGCACTAAGCGTGCAGTCTGATCTTTGATCTGCACTGTCCGATAATGTATTTTCTTTCTGTTGAAATCAATTTTGCAACCGCAATATTTGGGCTTGGGCTTTTACTATTGAGTTGAAATTTCCGTTTCCTCTATTTAGCAGTTTAGGGTTTATCCCCCCCCCCCCCTTTTTTTTTTGCCAGAGCATGGCTTAATTACATTTTGCCTTAACCTTCACCCGACTCCAAATTAATCAAAAAGAAGACTTTCTGAAACAGATAAAACTTTATATTTTCAAGAGATTTTTCGCTAGATATTTCAATGATTGTATTGATTGACTGTATGGTGTTTAACGCCGTTTTCAACATTATTTCAGTTATATCGCGGCGGTGCACCTATCCATGCTTTCCTGGTTCTTCTTTCTCTAGTACTTCGCACAATATTCTTTCCAAGCCACTGGCTGCTTTCCCACATAGCCATAGTCGAAACAATGGTCAGCGGTGAGAGAAGAATAAATCCTGTCGCAATGACTATCATTAATCCTCGGAATGAAATTGGCCTAGCCGGAGATCGAACACTAGATATTTAAAAAAAAAAGAATGGACAACGTAGATCCATTATTAGACTGCGCCTTCTGTGCAGTCTGATCTTTATGTACACTGTCCGCACAATGTTACCTGATCTGAATGTGTTCGCATAATGTAATTTGATCTTGATCATCATTGTCTACCAGAGCAACTAGACTAGAACCTCTTTAAAAAAAAATCCATTCTGGCAAATTTTAAGTTGATCCTGATAACCTTTGTCTTGTTGACTACTCTTGTTTTACAGGGATATTATTTATAAAAGAAACGAACATTTTATCGAAGAGAAAAATATCCAATGTTTGCAGCACGAAACTTATGACAATTCATAATTTATGAGCCATGCTGCGGCAAAATGGGGCTTAAAGGATCTCCGCGATCCATGGTACCAACCAAGCCATCACATACTTATGGATCCATGATAGCCACTTTTTTTTAAATAACTGACTTAATCATGAAGTAGACTGAGGTAGTCCTTGCACGTAAAGAAAGTTGACCAAGAGCGAAAAGTTTCGGCCCAGGTCAGCCTGCGCGGACTGCGCAGGCTGATCTGAATCGATACTTTTCGCAGATGCATCAAGCCCCCTTTTTCACAGAGCATGGCAAATATATAAAGGATGAACTCTGTCAATCGACTTCTTTTGACTAAAATATAATCCGCTGAAACTCAAAAAGATTGATTTATCTTAAAGTCTTGACTAAACAAGCGAACAGTTTAGATCCAAGATCACACTTCACGTCCTGTGCAGTCTGATCTTGACTCTACCATCTGCAAAAGCCCCTGTAATCGCGTGTTGTGCTATGAGAATTAACTAGCATGTTCTCCTTTTCAAACGATAATTATAAGAAGCCTTAAAGTCTTTAGAACTCGGGATTGTGTGGGATAAGTAGTATAAGCTTTAAAAATCATGAGGAACAAAACAAATTTTTATCTTTTATTTTTCAAGAGAAAAATCAATCGTTTGCCTCGAGATGTATTTTGGCTCTATTTTCAGACTCTGATATTCATAATTGTTGTGCATTTCCTCCTAAAACCAGGCTAAGAAAATGAGAGTTACTTTGGTTGAAAACTGAGCATGATTGGCTGGAAGCCATGGACATTTGGAGACATCAGTTTACCAATGTGAACTGAATAAATAAATCGACGTTCTTTTTTCAACGGATGGAAATCAACATTATGTGCAGTCTGATCTTAATCTATTCCGTCCGCAAAATTGCATTGAAGTCGAGCCAAGTCGCCCCCTTCGTTTCTGCAAATAACAGTATTGGACCAGAGCTGACTAGACCAAACATTTTCAAAAAATCTTTTAAGCAGGTTCCTGTTGATACAGATGATGGAAATGAAGAAGAAGAAGAAGAAGAAAGAGAGAGAGAGAGAGAGAGAGAGAGAGAGAGAGGGAGAGAGAGAGAGAGAGAGAGAAAGAGAGAGAGAGAGAGAGAGAAGGGCGAACATCGCAATAAACAACTTAATTAATATCATAATTTAAAAAAAAAGGCTAGAATGCGTGTAGAAAAGTAAGCATTTTTTTTTATACAGAAATCGAGAAATCATAGGAATTACTCCTTAAATGATAAGATAACGCTAAAATTTAAGTTATTACAGGCTGAAACTAACTTGAAAACGATAACATTCATATAAGAAAGCCATGAAAATTCATATATCAATTTTCAATACTTGAATATATGAAAAAAACAATGTGACAAAAAGAGAAATTGACATTTTTTATTAGAAAAAAGTGTTTTTCTAGTTAAGCTCGCAAGGCGGTAATATACATTTTGGTCAAAATATAATTTCTTGTTTTTGAATGTTTAATACTTTTACCAAATGACAAAACTTTAGACTGGTCGAAATTGAAAGCCGACCGTTCTTGTGATGGAAATGATTTGTGACAGATTAGAAACCTTGTGAGAAAGGGAGGATTGTATGGTGTTTTAACGCCGTTTTGAACATTATTTGTTATATCGCGACGGCCAGTGCACCTATCCATGCTTGTCTGGTTTTCTTTTACCAGTACTCCGCAAAATATTCTAGCTGCCTTCCCACAACTAGCTGCCTTCCCACAAAACCATCGTCGAAACTATGGTCATCAGTGAGAGAGGAATGAATTCAGTCGCAATGACCATCATTAATCTTCGCAAAGAAACTGGCCGGGGATCGAACCAGCGACCTCCTGTTCTCAAGTCCTGTACGCTACCGACTGAGCTACAGAGGCTCGTTTAGAGAGAGAGAAAAAAAAAAAAGGAAATGCTGGTTTCCAGTATTTTCTTCTTTTTCCACACACTTTTTAACAGTCCTTTTATCCCAAGTTCGTTGAAATACGGAATTGTTTCGGAAAATCATAAATAAACTTTTGATATACTGTATGAGCCATGCTCTGTGAAAAGGAAGCTTAATGCATTTGCAAAAGCATCGACCCAGGTTAGTCTGCGCAGTCAAAACTTTTTGCTGTCGATCAAATTTCTGCATGTCAAAGGACCAGTCTACCTCATGATTCAGTCGGTTGATGGACAATGTGGCTATTATGGATCCCTAATTACGTGATGTCTTGCTTGGTACCATGCATAACTGAGATGGATTAAGCCCCCTTTTGCCAGAGCGTGGCTCGTTTATAAACCACAGCGAATTTTTTTTCAAAATCATTCGGACATTCTTGTATTGACTTGAAAAAAAGGCTACGTTTTTTTCTCTAAAATTTCTTTACTCTCTCCACACATCTCCAAAAGCAAACAACTACGTCAAGTAAATTTACTGATTATTTGTCATTCAGAAAAAATAAAGAGAAACAAACCAGAATGATCACAACTGAAACATTTTGGTAAAATTCTCGATATGTTCTGTTGATCTTAACCCTTTACCACACGATCTCGACTTTTTACGACGCTGAGAAAGAAATCTTTCTAAAACATTGTGGGAAAAGGGGACATTTCTCCTTTTCTCACAAGGTTTTCTACACTTCTCAAAACAAATTTCAGTTTTTGAGTTTCATTTATTTTGACGTCTGCAAATGCTCTAAGTGTGGACTAGTCAAAAAAAGTGTCGTTTAGTACAGAGTTACTCTTGGTACATTACCTGTTAATAAAATTGGTGTTAAAATCTACGATACTATCCCAAATAAAACGAATCACGGATTGTTTCAGTTGAAATCAAAGTTTTGGCGTCCAGGTACTTGCACGAATCAACACCATTTGATATTATATATATAGGAACCTAAAGAACTGCGCCGCTATGTTATCAGAGAACTTGTCAGCGGTATTCAATCGCAATATTTCGATCCGTCAGATATAAAAGTATTCCCGCAAATCTCAGTGAACTTTTGTTGTTATCATTGAATTTTTTTTTTTATATTTATGGTTTAGTGTTTTTTTTGTTCGATTGTATTTCAGTTTAACGCCGTTTTAGCAGCTTAGGTCTTATCACGGCGGTCAGTGCACCTACGCATGTGTTTCTTGGCTTTCACAGACCAGTACAGAAACTACTTTCTTTCCAAGCAACTGACTACTTTTCTCGCATGTATCAAAGGTAAGAGGAAAAAAAAAAAATCGCCAGAATAAAGTTTGCCTCAAACGGGTATAGAACTTGCAACCATCAGGTCGCGAGTCCGATACTCTAACAACTGAAATGCCTGTCAATGCATTTACCCCTTCTCGAATGTTTCAACGATTTTTGGCCCAGCCGGGTAGCTTTTTCTTCTGGCAATTTTTCGCCTCTCCCGGCCGGGCTTTCATAGTTAGTGAAGTGTATGATTTGTCTGTGGACAGTTTTTCGAACTAACAATAATTACGTATCCAAGTTTTCTCTAACGAATCGTCACTGTTAGCGATTTAGATTTTGTGTAATGTCCGCTCTTTACAAAATAAAAACCGAATGGCGACAAAGTATCCTGCACGGTGGGATCTCGCTTCAGCCAACAAAAAGTTGAGTTACTTTCTGCATTAAGACATAGACTGAGAATTATATTCAGAACGGTTGATCAATACGGTACTAGAATCTATATCAGGGTCCGTATTCACCAACCATTCTTAAGAACATTCTTGGTCTTGTTCTCCAAGATTTTCTAAATTTGAAAGTAGCACAACTTCTGATTGGCTAAACCAAATGGTTTAGCCAATCAGAAGTTGTGTTACTTTCAAATGTATAAAATTCTGGAGGATAAGACTGTTTCATTACGCTTTTAAACAAAAACATATTTAGTAGTATTCATAATTGTTTTACACGATGTTTTGATTAATGGCAAACAATCTAGGTATGTCCTTCTAACTATAGCCAGTCTGGTACTAGACCTGTATCATTTATGCCAAGGGTGGACAGAGAACAAGTCGAACAGTTGTAAGGGGTTGTCTCAAGATATATCAGAAACAAGTTCAATCAGGGCAAAAAAAATCCAATGTATTGGGTTCTTTTTCGTCACTTGTACATTACCTAGTTAAGATATGTATGATTCTTAAAACACTGACTGGTCAAAGGCTTTGTGTCCATTATTTAACACTGAATACGCAAGCGCGTTACGTAGAAAAATAATAACAACTTCTTTTATCACATTTTGTTTGTTTGTATTGGAGATTAACGCCGTTCTTACAGCTAAGATCATATCACGGCAACCAGTGTACCTACGCATGTCATTTGTTTTATGGTACTCTCACACCGATACTGACACAACTTTCTTTCCAAGCCACTGACTTATTTTCTTCACATACATCAGAAGTTAGAGGCGAGCAATTGCCGGAAAGAAAGTTTTCCTCAACCGGGTATCGAACCCACAACCACCAAGTCACGAGTCAGATACGCTAATCACTGACCTACCCATCTCTATAATTTAGCCTAAAACTGCAAAAGAAAAAAAACCAAACATATCCGACTGGTAGTAAAAAGCAAAATTATGCGGTTTCAATGTATTTCTCTCTGTTGGAAAAACTCACTGATCAGATAGTGTAGATCTAGCTAAATCGCACTCTCTGTGCAGTCTTATCTTGATTTACATTGTCACCAAAAGCGCACTGCGTCCCAATTTGGAGCCTCGGGGTGACAGAGCATTCTCTATTCGGAGTGCGTAATGATTGTGAGCCCTGGTTACGCCCCTGCTGTTGAATCAAGAAAAAATAAAAGGTCGCCAGCCTATGTGACAACCTGACTTAAAATCATTAGGGTTTTCAATGTCCTAAAGTCTCAGCCACAATACAAATGGTCATCTTTTAGATATTAGAGTCTGGGTCCGAGCTGACATCAAGTTGGCTGTAACAACAGCTTCGGTATCTTTTTCTTCATAAAGTTGCTATACAATAACTGATTTTCACGTATAATGTCAGTAAGAGGTATTTTCCTGCTTCTAAAATGTAAGGATCCTGGCTGTTGATCAGGTTGGTGGGGGAGGAGGTGGATTGTCAGCGCCAGTTTCATCGTAAGAATATTTGGTTGTGTTACTGGCTATGTCATCGTGCTCGTCCCGCACTACGTTCTGGATTTCTTCTAATCGACGTCTAGGGCAGCTAACCTTTCGGGTTTCACTGTGTGGAGTATCTGCCTATCTAATCCGTGGTCCCGCCTGGTGTGGTGGCTATATGACTGAGACTTGTAATCTCGTACTTTGGTTTTTACGGTTTCGATTACCACCAAAGTCGCGATATCATTAAGCAAGGCATTTAAACGCCCTAGCCTAGTACTGGTGGCGTGAATAAATGAACAGTGTCGTGATATAATCGTAAACATGTTGAAAGCAGCACAAGATACCATTCAATCAAAACTATTCTTTTTTCTACCTGAAACTATTTTGATCTGGTGAACCTCTGTAGCAAAAGTAATTACCGAACACTTGTGAGACAAACCCTTACAACTGTTCGACTTCATCTTTCGTTGTTTGTCCTCGGCATAAATGATACAAGTCTAGTACTAGCAATGTACACAAAAGTGTGATTAGCCTTTACTGAATCAATTCACAGTACCAGAAAACTAGAAGTGGACATTCTACGTAGCACATCAAAGACAATTGTTTCAAGTCGTTTCAGACCGGAATATCTAAGCAATATCTGAGAGAAAAAGTCGGGTTATAGAGACAGAGCGATCTTCTATAGCGACATTTCAGCACTTATCCTTTATACTGCCTTACGCGAACCTGGATGTACCTGGCTGAAAGTGTGGACTATCGTCCTGTACGTACGGGCAGTCTGGTCTTGCCCTACACATTCTGCTGTTCCATATATGGTTTCAGTCACTAATGCCTATTAAGTGCTACTGAAATTGAGACAGAGTTTTGCTAAACTTGGCAGGCAACAACAGGTTGACAAAGGCGTCATTTAACTCTTTACCACACGACAAAGTTTTAGACTTGTCCAAATTGAAAGTATTTGCTAACGACAATTTAAATGTGACTCAAATGATAGAATTTGTCTTTGATAGGGTAGAAAACATTGTAGGAAAAGGAGAAAATGCTGGTTAGCAGCATTTTCTCCTTTTCCTACAATGTTTTTGAAAGGCTTCTTCCTTAGTGTCGTTAAAACTCAGGAGCGCTTGTTAAAGACAAAACTTCCCAAACAACGTAATTTTTATGCTGTTTTTGGTCAGGATATAATAATTATTATCGACGTAGCAGACAGTATAGAACCAGGATTAGACGGCACGTTATCAGCAGTATTATCTTTGATCTACACTCTCGGTAAACAGAATGGTTTCGGAAAAGTTTTTACAGACAACGATTTTTACTGAACGATAAAGCACGAAAGAAAAAAAAAAATTAAAAGCCGAATCACGCGGCTGTTGGTTTTGTTTAACTTTGACGTCATTTTCAAATTTATGTCCCATTTTGTTGGCATCTGTCTTTGCTGTCTCCGGTAAAATACACAAAGAACCCCGGCGTCTTCGAATATCCTATAACATTTGAGCCATTCTATGGTAAAAGGGAGCTTTAATGCATCTCCGTGTACCAAGCAAGTTATCACATAATTTTGGACCCATGAAGCCCATCTTGTCCAACAACCGGCTGAATCACGCGTTGCTCTGGTCCTTTGACATGCAGATGACTGACTTACAGCAAAAGGTTTCGACTCCGGTCAGCCTGCGTGGATTGTGCAGGCTGATCTGGTCGGTCCCTTTTGCAGATGCGTTAAGCCTCCTTTTCACGGAAATCTGTTATTTATATAATGTTTGACATTTCAGCACCTATGTGACTGTTTGGTAACTTCGGTGTTTTACACAGCTCTCAACAGCGATTCACCCAAATCAGCTCTACCTGATTTGTGACCTTGTGGTTGCAGGTTCGATACCCAGTAGTAGTACACTTTTTTCCCGGCAATTTTTCACCTCACCCTTCTGATGCATGGGAGTCAGTGGCTTGGAAAGAGATTTGTGTCAATACAGGAGTGAGAAAGCCAGGAAACACGTGCGTACGTGCAATGACCGCCGTGATACGCCCTAAGCTGTTAAAACGACGTTAAACAAACAAACAAAACAAACAAACAAACATTCAGGGAGACAGACAGACAGACAGACAGACAGACAAAACAAACAAACAAACAAACTTAGTCACGACTTTCCCGGGTTTCACCTAAACTAGGCTTGGCATTTGTAGTACCTTGCCAAAGGAAATTCCTTCAGGAACAGCGGCACTAACGGGGGAATATATCCCGGACTATCAGATTCCAAATCCAACTCGATAACTACTAAGCCACGGTGGACCCTCGGGGCCAAAAAAAATATTGTCGTCTGCCCCAACGTTCGTCACTACGTTCTCAAGTCATTTATATATATGAGCCATGCTTTGTGAAAATGGCGCTTAAGGAATGTACAAAAAGTATCGACCAGGTCAGCCGCGCAGACTGACCTGGGTCGAAACCCTTTGCTTCTTGTAAATATTGTGTATGTCCAAGGACAATTCTGCCAAAGTATTCAGTCGGTTGTTAGACAAAATAGATTTTATGGATCCAAAATTATGTGATGACTTACTAGGTATAATGCATCACGGAAATGCATTGAACCCCACTTTTTTTTTCAATTTTTTTTGCCAGAGCGCCGGTCATATGTACCGCCGAAATGTAGTCATCTCAGCCACATAACGCATAAAACAAATAGAGTACACTCAAACTTGTTGTACCGAGAATAATTTGGCTGTCACCCAGTGATATCGTTTTCATAAATAATCGTAAACTGCCAAAAAGCCTGTGTATAACATGAAATCTAGATATACAAGTGACAACTGTTTAACGTTGGGTCACGCCATGACGACAAACTGGGGGTTTCGCTACCACATCTAGATAAGTAATATAATGTCGCATTTCATAACACGTCTATTCATTGGTCGAAAGTCCCGCAAAATATCATTGTGAAACCAATGAAAAGATTCATTGGTTACGCATGGAGAAAAGATTATATCGCACGCCACGTTATACAGATAAATGATAATGAACTGTTTATTAGATGACAAAATTTAAGATTTGTCTAGCTTGAAAGTGTTAACAGATTGATTGATTTGTTGGTGTTTAACGCCATTTTTAACATCATTTCAGTTACACTGCGGCGGCCAGTGCACTTTTCAATGCTTTCCTAGTTTCATTTACCAGTACTTCACACAGTATTCTTCCCAAGCAACTGGCTCCTTTTCCAGCATAAACAAAGTGTTGTCAGGCGATAAAGTAAATGTGACTAAAATTGAAATCGACCTGTAAAAAAAAAGGATTGTGGGAAATGGAGAAAATACTGGTTACAGCATTACCTCCTATTCCCACAATGTTTTCAAAAAAACTTTTAGGGTGATTAAAAGTCGGGATTATTATTTTTGGTCAAGTGTTAAAATATCGAAGGCAAACTGATGAATAATAACTGCGTGTCTGTACTTTTGATCAACATTGATGATTAAGTAACTTTACGTTTTGCTTAAATCAAAGTCAGACAACACAGAACGTGCAGTCTGATTTGGAATCTACACCACATAGAACTTTATTCTCAATGAAACGATATCTGTATTTACAGAATGCGAAAATGAAACGACTTTTTATTTATTTTGCAAGGAAAGTGTCAGGAAGCCGGCTTGTAGAAATCACCGCAATGGGTAATTCGTCCTTGACACTTTAACAAACAATTCTCTGCGTAAAGGCTTTTTGAAAACATTGTGGGGAAGTAAGAAAATGCTGGTAACCAGCATTTTCTTACATCCCCACAATATTTTTTTTTTGCTTTTTCGAAGACAATTTCCATTATTTTAGTCACATTTCATCTGTCGTCTTCAAATGCTTTCAATATGGACAAGTCTAAACCTCTGTGGTAGAGAGCTTAAGAGAATTCCGTCATGTCGGCTATAATTATCATTAGAGATATTCTGGATATTTGTCGGCATAAAAGGTATCATTATAAAGGAAGGTCATTTTTTGCATGTGAAAAATATTTGAGCCATGTTCTGGCAAAAGGGGGCTCAATGCATCTGGGAACAGTATCGACCCAGGTAAGCCTGCACAGTCCGCGCAGGCTGACCAGTACCGAAACTTTTCGATAGTGGTCAATTTTCTGTATGTCCAAGGACCAGTCTACTTCATGATTAAGTTGGTTGTTAAAAATTTGGCTATTATGGCTTGGTATAATACATCACGGAAATGCATTAAGTCTCCTTTTGCCAGAGCATGGCTCATTTCTTTGGGATGATCTCGGTTGATCGAAAATCATCCCCTTGGATTGCTGAAAACTTAATTGTGACAGGATTTGTTCTTATCTCTAAGCCGAATAATGTCACGACTTTGCTTACTGTAGCGTAGTGCTAACTAAAACAGTAATGTATACAACCGTGCAATAGCCACTATGATATCACTGAAAGTGTCAACGTCTATCCTGCTAAGTATAAGAAACAAAACTTGCTAACCGACAGTATAAATGCATATTTTCCTATTTCAAAGGTGATTTTGGAGGAGAGATATGTCCTTATCGGACAGTGTAGATCCAAGATTAGACTGCAACTTCTGTGCAGTCTGATCTTGATCTACGCTGTCCGCAAGAGGTCACTGACTCGCGCTTTGCAGCCTGGTGGTTAACCCTCATCCGGCTAAATAAGTGAATTGAAACTCAAATTTTGCTATTTCAAAGGTATTTTTAGAGGAAAGATATCTTCTTATCGGACAGTGTAGATCCAACAGAAGACTGCCCGTTCTGTGCAGTCTGATCTTGTTCTACACTGTCCGCAAAAGGTCAGTGAGTCGCGCTTAGTAGCCTAGGGGCTAAAAACGGCGTAAAACAACAAACAAAGGAAAATTGACAATTTGAGCATGTTATTTGGCAATTTGGTAATTTGTTTTTTAATCTTTGACGCCGCTTTCAATATTAGTTTTTTTAAACAGAGTCATTACACCTATCCATGTGTTCCTAGAGCTTTTGTGTGGGGGGTGTGTGGGTGTGTGGTTGGGTAGTGGGTCGGTGTGTGTAGGTCGGTGGGTAGGTGTGGATGTTGGTGTGTGGATGTGGGTGTTAGTGTAGGCGTTTTTAAACGAACATTTTTCTTCTTTTCGCACAATGTTTTCAAAAGCCTTTTGCTACAGGGTGTTTAAAACTCGGGATTGTGTGGTTAAACAACCTTGGAAGCTCATGTTTAGGAGAATTACGGAGGTCAAAGAGCCTGTTTACTTTGTTTCCGATATCAAGCCCTTAGGCTGCTAAGCGCGACTCACTGACCCTTTGCGGACAGTGTAGATCAACATCAGACTGCACGAAACGTGCAGTCTGATCTTTGATCTGCACTGTCCGAAACGGTATTTTCTTTCCAGTGAAATCAACTTCGAAATCGCAATATATGTGTTTTTATTATTGAGTGGAAATTTTTTTTCATTTATTTAGCAGTTTAAGGGTTAATCACATTTCTTCAAACAACCTATTGACTTACATTGTGTATGAGGAATATTGTACCTTCGGATACCTAAAACAAATTTAGATATTTATACACATGGTGTAGCGCAAGATCAGACTATACGAAATCTGCAGTCTGATCTTTGAGTTCGTAATGTGTACGATGTACTTCTAGATATTATGCTCAAAAGCGTTGAGCATTGCGGTACCTGAATAATTTTTAAGTGGATGAGGTATCTGCCGCTATTTAGGGTTATTCACTTGCTAAAACATTAAGTGAAAGAAAAATTTGGAAATAACAAGGGAAAGGGAAAAATGCCGATCCCCAGTACTTACTCCTTTTTCTATGACGTTTTCCAACCTTTGATATCAAAATTTTACGAAATCTGCCAAAAATAATTTCTCCTCTACAAAGCATCTTGATATTTACGAATCTAAAGTTTTGTCGTAAGTTGATTCTTTGGATACAAAACCAGAGAAATGTGTAACATTTTGTTGCTAGAAAAAATAGGTCACGCTCTGTGAAAAGGGCGTTTAATGCATCTGCGAAGAATAACGACCCAGATCAGCCTGCACAGTCCGCTCAAGCTGACCTGGGCCGACACTTTTCGCTATTGGTCAATTTACTGCATGTCAAAGGACCTGTCTACCTCATGATTCAGTCGGTTGTAAGGCAAAATGGACTTAATGAATCCATGATCATATGATGAGTTACTTGGTTTCATGCATCACGGAGCTTCATTAAGCTCCCTTTTTCCAGAGCGCCACTCTTATACATCTGCATCTGCAAAAAGTATCGACCCAGGTCAGCCTGCGCGGACTGCGCAGGCTAACGTGGGCCGACCCTTTTCGAGATTGGTCAATTTTCTGCATGTCAAAGGACCAGTCTACCTCATGACTGTCGGTTGTAAGACAAAATGGACTTTATGGATCCCTGATCATATGATGAGTTACTTGGTTTCATGCATCACGGATATGTATTAAGCCTCCTTTTGCAAGCGCCTAGCTCATACTATCATGTATACCAATGTCAGCCTTCACTACGTCATCGATAATATTGAATCAAATATCATTGTAGATACGAAATCGGGCTTTATGTTCTGTGTTGTCTGATCTTTGATTTACACTGTCAGCGAAAAATAACTTATAATGCATACACACTGAAACGGTTAATTAGAGCCGGACATCGGTCATCGGAAAATCCAATTGACCGGAGTGTCTACGTGTCCGGAATTCAAGGTAATACTTACAAATGGTGCGCAAGATTTTCTGTGTGATCGGAGTGGACCTTCCCTTTGTTGGTTGTTAATTCTTTGTTAAGTACTCTTTCTGTCCGTCCGTCTGTCTATCCGTCTATGGACGGCTTATTGCAAAGAATTAATCAAGATATTTTTGTCTAAAATTACTAAGCTTCTGTCATTTTTGGGCAAAGATGGTGTCCGGAATAAGACAGAATCGGATACATTGCTATATAGCGATCAGTGTACTTGAATATTGTTAACATATTTTTCCTATTTCCGGTCACTGTTCCCCTTTTTTCAGTTTTGGCAGTTTACAGCGTTGAAAGGTTAATACAAAAAGCAACAATGACTGAACAGAAACAAGTTTGAAAAAATTTTATGAAAGAGTTTCGACAAAACCCTGAACTACCGGTATATCCTGCAAAATGAAACCTATTTACGTCTTACCGAAACGTTTTATCTTTTGTTTCCGTCTCGCTTCAGATCAAACATGAGATAAAACATTATTCCTTAGGCTGATCAGCGCGACTCAATGACCTTTAGCGGACAGTGTAGATCAAGATCAGACGGCACAGAATGTGCCGTCTGATCTTGGATCTACACTATCCGCTAATGAGATATTTTTCTCCAAAAAAATAAGTTCGAAATGGCAACATTCGGGTTTTTGCTATCAGTTAACCTTTTACCACACAATCCCGACTTTTAACGACCCTGAGAAAAAAGGCCCTTTGAAAACATTGTGGGAAAAGGAGACAATGTCAGCATTTTCTCCTTTTCCCACAATGTTTTCTGCCATTCCCAAAACAAATTTCAGTTTTTGAGTCACATTTATTTTGTCGTCTGGAAATGCTTTCAATTTGGTCAAGCCTAATTTTTGTCGTTTGGTAATGCGTTAAAGGTTGATGTATGTTTCTAAGAGAGCTGTCTCATATAAACACCTCAAATTCACGCTAAGAAACAAAATCAACAAAAACTGTTCTGAATTATTGAAAATTCCGGTTTTACGTTCTTTTCTGAAGAGAGTAATCAATTTTTCAACCGTTGGGCTCATAAATTTGACTATAGAGGAAATGCTCTTGTGGAAAGTGTAGTTTAAGAGCAGGCTGCACAGAACTTGCAGTCTGATCTCTGATCTACATCTTCCGATATTTTGTGTTGTATTCTTATAGTAAACACGCGAATATTGCAGTATTTGTGTGTTTACCGCTAACTGACAATATTTGCTGATTTCATCCTGCAGTTTAAGGGTGAGCATATCTTCTCTTATGACAAATGTACTTTTATCAGTCATATTTACCATTTGTCTCACTGAAATTGTCCGACTTTCTGGGTTACATGTAGGGGTTTAGCGCCAGTCCATCACGTCAGATACGTTCGAATGGATGGGGGAGGGGAAAATTCATGTGGGGAAGGAGGGAACATTCATGGGGGGTAGGAACATTCACGTGAGAGAAGGGAACATTCATGTAAGGGAGGGGACCATTCATATGGGAACATTAATGTGCGGAAGGGAAACATTCATGTAAGAAGGAGAACATTCATGTACGGGAGGGAACAATCATTTGGGGGAGGGGAGCATTTATATGGGGTTGGGAACCATTCATTTGGGGGAATGGACCATTTATATGGGGGAGGGAACCATTCATGTGGAGGAATCTAAATCTACCATTCATATGGGAAATGGAACAATTCAGTGGGGTAGGGGAACATTCATGTTCGGGAGGGAACATTCATATGGAGGAGGGAACATTCATGCGGGGAAGGGGAATCATTCATATGGAGGGAAACCATTCATGTGGGGGAATGGACCATTCATATTGGGGAGGGGACCATTCATGTGCGGGAGGGGAACATTCATGTGGGGGAGGAGACCATTCATATGGGGGAGAGAACCATTTATATGGGGAAATAGACAATTCATGTTGGGCAGGGGAACATTCATTTTGGGAAGGGGAACATTCGTTCAGAATTATGTCCACACTATGGCACGAGATCTTGTTACGTTGCTATCAAGCAATAATCGAGAGTGATACATTGTAGAACTTGTTTTGGAATCGATTTGAAATAAATAAGCTTCAAAGTGAACCAGTACTTTGTTAACCCTTAACCTGCTAAGCGAGATTGTGTGCCCTTTTGTTCAGAACGTAGATCAAGATCGGACTAAACAGAACATGCAGTCTGATCTCGGATCTAAACCGTGCGATACGGTGATATTTTTCCGGCACAGAAAAAACATTCGATTCGCAATATCTAGGATTCTACTATTAGTCGAAAATATTCCATTAACCCTTAACCTGCTGATAAGTCAAATGAAACTGTCAAGCCGATCGTAAAAAAACTCAGTATTGCAATTTCAAAGTTATTTTTGTGAGAAAGTTATCTCTTTATCGGACAATGTAGATCCAAGATCAGACTGAACGGTCTGTGCTGTCTGATCTTGATCTACCTGTCCTCACAAGGTCACTGAGTCAAACTTCGCTACCTACATGTAACCATAATTTCAATGTACACAACAGCCCAAAACAGTGAGGCGACTGGTCAATTTGTCGAAATGAGACGAAATATAATCCGGGAGATTTGTAGATTTGTTTGTTTGCTTGCGTGTTTGTTTGTTTACTTGTTTGTTTGTTTAAACGGTTTATTATCTTTGGCCGGACCCCTTATTCGGGCCGATCTAGCTCAGTTGTAAGCCTATTGTATGTTATCAAGAGCTCCTGAGTTCGAACACCAGCACAAGCAGACGCCTTCCGGGGACTGCTCATAATAGTCATTGAGACAGGATTCATTTTTCTCCTACCGTTGTACATTGCTAGGCGACACTTACATGGGAAAGCAGCCAGCGGCTTGGAAATTATATTATGGAAAGTGCTGACGAAACAAATTTCAAGAACGCAAACATGTAGATGTACTGGCCGCCTTGTTATCACTAAAATATAAATGAGCCATGCTCTGGCAAAAAGGGGGCTTCGTGTATCTCCGTGATGCATTATACCAATCAGGCCATCTTACAATTACGAATCCATAAAATTTATTTTGTCTAACAATAGGCTGGACCATGACGTAAATTGGTCCTTTGACATGCAGAAAAGTTACCAATAGTAAAACGTTTAGTACCGGGTCAGGCTGCGGGGACTGCGCAGGCTTACCAGGGTCGATTTTTTTTTTCTTTTTCTTTTTTTTTTTTTTTTTTTCTCTCAGACGCATTAAACACCTTTTTCACAGAGCATAGCTCATACAGTTACATTCTTTTCTCAGCATAGTATTCTCTCCAAGCCGATGGCTACTTTTCCAAAACAAACATCGTTTGAGCTATGCTCAGCTGTGACAGAAGAATGAATCCTGTCGTGATGACCAACATCAATCCTCGGAAAAAACTTGGCCGAGCTGGGAAATTGACCCATGTTTTAAGCATTGTACATTATCGACTGGGGGCCGAGCCTGCACCTGTACGTTACCGAGTGAGGGGCCGAGCCTACAACTGTACGTTACCGACTCACGTATCATAAGCCTGCAACTATACGTTACCGCTTGAGGTACCGAGCCTGCAACTGTATGCTACCGACAGAGGTTCCGAGCCCGCAAATGTGCGTTACCGACTGACGTAGCAAACCGAAAACTGTTCGTCACCGACAGAGGTATTGAGCCCGCAACTGTACCTTACCGACTGACATAGCAAGCCCGCAACTGTACGTTACCGACTGGGGTACCGAGCCCACAACTGTACCTTACCGACTGAGGTATCGAACTCGCAGATGTTCGATACCGACTGACGTAGCAAGCCCGCGACTGTGCGTCACCAACGGAGGTAACGAACCCGCAATTGTACGTTACCGACTGACATAGCAAGTGCGCAACTGTACTTTACCGACTGAGGTGCCGAGACCGCAGCTCTTTGTTACCGAATGAGGGGCCCAGCCTGCAACTGTACAATACCGATTGACGCACCGAGCCCTCAACCGTACGTTACCGACTGACGTAGCAAGCCTGCAATCGTACGTTATCGACTGACGTAGCAAACCTGCAACTGCACGTTACCAACTGAGGTACCGAGCCCGCAACTCTACGTTACCGACTGACGTAGCAAGCCTAAAACTTTACGTTACCGACTGAGATAGCTCTACGTTACTGAATGAGGGGCTCAGCCCGCAACTGTACGATATCAATTGACGTATCAAGTCGCAACCGTACGTTACCGACTAACGTTGCAAGTCTGCAACTGTACGTTATGTACTGACGTAGCAAATCTGCAGCTGTACGTTACCAACAGAGGTACCAGCCTGCAATAGTATGTTACCGACTGAGGTACCGTGACGGCAACTGTACGTTACTGACGGTGGGGTTCAGCCCGCAACAGTTCTTTACCGATTGACGTACCAAGCCCAAAACTGTTCGCTACCGATTGACGTAGCAAGCCCACAACTGTTCATTTCCGACTGACGTAAAGGGGCCCACAACTGAACGGTACCGACTGATATAGCAACTGTACGTTACTGACGGAGGGGTCCAGCCCGCAACTGTACAAAACCAACTGACGTAGCAACTGTACGATACCGACGCAGGGGCCCAGCCCGGAACTGTACGTTACCGACTGACATAGCAAGCCCGCGACTGTACGTTACTGGCTGACGTAGCAAGCCCGCATCTGTACTTAACCGACTGACGTAGCACGCCCGCAACTGCCTGTTATCGACTGCAACTCTTCGTTTTCGACTCATCTAGCAAGCCTGCAACTGTAGGTTAAAGACTGACGTAGCAAGCCTGCAACTGTATGTTACCGACTGACGTACCAAGCCCACAGCTGTTCATTTCCCACTGACTTAGAAACCTGCAATGGTATATTACCGACTGACGTAGCAAGCCCGCAACTGTACGTTACCGACTGCAAGCCCGCATCTGTAGGTAACCGACTGACGTAGCAAGCCCGCAACTATACGTTACCGACTGACGTAGCAAGCCCGCATCTGTACGTAACCGACTGACGTAGCAAGCCCGCAACTGCCTGTTATAGACTGACGTTACAAACGGCAACTGTTCGTTTTCGACTCATGTAGCAAGCCTGCAACTGTACGTTACCGACTGACGTAGCAAGCCCACAGCTGTTCATTTCCGACTGACGTAGAAACCTGCAATGGTATGTTACCGACTGACGTAGCAAGCCCGCAACTGTACGTTACCGACGGAGGGGCCCTACCTGCAACTGTACGTTACCGACTGACGTAGCAAGCCCGCAACTGTACGTTACCGACGGAGGGGCCCTACCTGCAACTGTACGTTACCGACTGACGTAGCAAGCCCGCAACTGTTTGTTTCCAACTGACGTAGCAAGCCCTCAACTGTTCGTTTCCCACCGACGTAGCAAGCCCGCAACTGTACGTTACAGACTGACGTAACAAGCCCGCAACTGTACGTTACCGACTGGAGTACCGAGCCCGCAACTGTACTCGTTCGTTAAGGACTAACGTGGCAAACCTGAAACTCTACGTTATCGACTGAAGAACCGAGCTTGGCAAACTACCAAACAACGAACTATCATTAACTGTCGTAACGGATTTTGGAAAAAGACTGATTTCCTGTCTTTGTGTTAGAAGAATCAGTAATACAATTAAACCTCGCGTACTGGTAACCTGTTTTAACTCTTCACCAAACGACAAAATTGTAGACTTGTCCATATTGAAAACATTTGCAGACAAAAAATCAAATGAGCCATGCTCTGTGAAACAGGGTGCTTGGTGCATTTGCAAAAGATATCGACCAGGTCATCCTGCACAGTCCGCGCAGGCTGACCTAGGCCGAAACCATTTGCTTATGATAATTTTTCTGCGCGTTAAAGCACAGGCCTTTGAAGCTCCATTGGTCTATCACGGAGCAATAAAATTTTCCTTGGTCGATCATCGGACACTTTTGCACATTGTTACATCACCTGTATGTCACGGAATACTCAAATTTTCATTTACACCGTTACTATAAATAGCACATTGGCGACTGTCTCTATATTGTATATAATAAGACAAGGTGTGCAAAGAAAAATCGAAGAAAATTCGTATCCCTGCCCCCTTTCAAAGATAATATTTAACCGAAAACGGAAAAATAAACCTAGTTACCGTTGCAGATGGGTTCACAAGTGATTTTTCTTGTGTAATTTGACTTTCGAAAGTTCCAAATGGCTCTTGCGATCAAGCAATAGCTCTGATCTAAAAAAAAAAATCTACATTTTACGGATAGGCATGCGCTGATATCACACAATTCATTATGACGCAGCGAATTATAACTCACGTTAATATACTATCAAAAGACGCGCCAAAGTTTTTTACCAATAAACGGTAAATATGCATTTGAGCATATGCGAAGTGGAAGATGAAATTCGTGATACTGGATTAGATGAAAAGATAAACTATAACAGACGAAATACAAATTGAATAATTTCATCAATATATCAACAAAAAATTAGATCTTTGTTTCAAAAAAAATATTTAAGTTATAATTCGCTGCAGCATAATAAATTATGTGGCGTCACGCATGGCGATCCGGAGAATGTAGAATCTTTTTAATTTTTTTTTTTTAATCAGAGCTACTGCTTGATCGCAAGAGCCGTTTGGAACTTTCGAAGGTCAGGGTACACAGAAAAATTATTTTTGAACCCATCTGCAACAGTAACTAGGTTTTTTTTTCCGTTTTCGGTTAAATATTATCTCTGAAAGGGGACAGGGGTAAAAAATTTCTTCGATTTCTTTGCACACCTTGTCTTATTATATACAATATAGAGGCAGTCGCCATTGTGCTATTTATAGTAACAGTGTCCGATAAGGAAATTTCATTATCCGTAATAGGCCGATAGCGTTTCAGTGGCCTATGGCCAAAGCAACATTTTACCTTATGATTTAGAAGGTTGTTATACATAACGGATTTTAGGGATGTATAATACTGTGATGACTTGCTTGGTGTCATGCATCATGGAGATACATTAAACCCCTTTTTGGCAGAGCATGGCTTAAATGTAGCTTAAATCATGCTATTGGTCTTTGAAATAGTAGAATACATTGTGGGAAAAGGATAAAATGCTTGTTACCAGTATTTTCTTCTTTTCCCATAATGTGTTCAAAACCTTATTTTTTCAGGGTCGTTAAACCTCGGAATTATGTGATAAAGGCTTATGCAAACATCAATCAAATTCCAAGGGCAGTCACACCTATTGACATCATAGGTGCTTGCCTAATACAGGTTAGACTGTGATTTATTATCTGTTTAAAAAGAAGCTTATTTAAAGACGCCATTTTAAATATCCTTATGAAACATGGGATAGTCAGCATAAATTGAGGATTATAAATAAATGCATTCGAATCAATTGCTGCAAAACTTACGAGTAATTTCTCCTTTTGCAACAATGTTTTCGACAGAGGTTTAATACAATAAGAAATAGGGAGTTTATAAGATAGACAGACAATGAGTAAGTATCTCTCGGGGAAGAGAAATTGACAGTACTTAATCGCTTGCTTTTGCGATAAGATAAGCAACGAAATATTGATTGACGACAGTATTCTGTGAGCGAAACCATATGTTACGAATCTCTCCTTAAACCTGAAATATAACCTTTATGCGCCATCTGTTGTGTTTTTGAACACAGTGCACTACAACGAATGCGTAATCTGGTCTCGGAACAGCGTGTAGTTTAAAGCATATTTTGTAAAATATTCTGACCATATATATATATATATATTCAATAACCCTTTACTACACATTTCCAAGTTTAGACGACCCTGACAGGGAAAAGCTTTTGAAAACATTGTGGGAAAAGGAGAAACCCTGGTAACCAGCTTTTTCTCCTATTTCAGCAATGTTCTCTACCAAATCAAAGAGAGAAGTAATCTATATTTGTCGTTTGCACATTTGGTTGAGTCCAAACATTTCGTCGTTTGGAAAAAAGCTAACCACACTGCTAAAGCTAGCGATCTGATTGGCCGAGACATGAAACCTGTAGCGATATGATTGGCCGAGACATGATACCTGTAGCGATAATACTGGCACATGCAGGATACCTATAGCAATATGATTGGCCGAGACAGAATACCTGTAACAATATGATTGGCCGAGAGAGTCTATTTACAGCAATATGACTGGCCTAGACCGGATACCTATGGCGATATATTTAGCCGAGACAGGATGCCTATAGACAGCGATATGATTGGCCGAGTCAGGATGCCTGTAGCGATATGATTGGCCGAGACAGGATGTCTGTAGCGATAATACTGGCACAAGCAGGATACCTATTGCGATATGATTGGCCGAGTAACCTGTAACAATATGATTGGTCGAGAGAGTCTACCTACAGCAATATGATTGGCCGAGACCGGATACCTATGGCGATATAATTAGCCGAGACAGGATGCCTATAGACAGCGATATGACTGGCCGAGTCACGATGCTCATAGCGATATGATTGGCTGAGAGAGGATGCCCGTTTTGAAATAAAGAACTGGAAATATAACTAGTACTGTAGGTGAATTCGCACCCTAGCAGTGTCACTTCACTACAAATCGATTGCCCCATCCACTGAAAACAAAAGGGACAAAATTTTGCTAGTTATAGTCATCTGTCGTTAATAGGTCCAAGGCAATGCCAAAGCCTCAAGTATAGCTGAAACTATCTGAAACACGCTGAGGAAAAGAGCTGTCTCAACGACAAAACTAATAAATTTTTAAAAGCGCTGTCCGCGCAGGCTGACCTGGGCCGAAAATGTTTGCTATTGGTCAATTTTCTGCATGTCCAAGGACCAGTTTACTTCATGATTCAGTCGGTCGTTAGACAAAATGGGATTTATGAATCCACCATCATGTGATGAATTACTTGGCATGATGAGATGCATTAAGCCCCCTTTCACCAGAGCATGACCCATTTTTAGGTTGTGTTTGGAGCTGACTCTAGTAAAAGATTAACACCAGGTAGCGAACGGTGAAGATCAAAGATCAGAGTGCACATTTTTTGTAGTCTGATCTTGATCTACGCCGACCACAAAAGCTATCCAAGGAGGCATTAATAGTGAAAGAGTTAGGGACAAAGTCACACTGCAATCAATAAGCCATTATTGTATTTGTATGTACAATAGTAACCTCGGAATGTGTTTGATTTAGAATGAACTCGATTCCGTAAATGGAATTTAGATAAAGTTCCAGTTGTTTTATATGAGAACCGATCTGTCACTTAAAGATTGCTGTTTAACTATTGATTTGATTCAGTATTACAGTGCAAAAAGAAATTATAGTAGATGGCTCAGATATTTTAAATTCCAGATCAGACTCAACGTAGTTTACCGTCTGATCTTCGTTCTACACTGTCAGATATTGTATAAGGGCTTTACAGGCATTGAAATAGCAGTAAACAGATAAAAAAAAAAAAAATGTCTGTAACATTTATCTGAATCTCTGAAGGTAAAAGCTTCTTTTCGCGATTGACAGCGTTCAGACAAGACATCTGTAGGTTTGTGCATTTTGTTCTATTTAAGGGAATTTGCAAACGACGAATTACAGGGGAGAAAACAATGTAGGAAAAGGGGAGAATGCTAATCACGTGCAGCATTCTCTCCCTTTACCACATCGATTTCAAAAGCTTTATGCCTCAGGGTTGTTAGAACATTGGATCGCTTGGTAAAGAATTAACCCTTAGGCTGCTAAGCGCGACTCACTGACCTTTTGTGGACAGCGTAGATCAAAGATCAGACTGCACAGGACGTGCAGTCTGATCTTTAATCTACGCTGTCCGGTTAGGAGATATCTTTCCTCAAAAATACCTTTGAAATAGGAAAATTTGGGTTTTTAGTATCGGCTTGAAAAATTCATTTCTTTTATGTAGCAGGATACGGGTTGACAGCAGTTTGCACATAACTTTTTCCAAGCAATTTGGCTGCTCACTTAAGTAACTTTGGCTCAAATGATCGGAATCATCTTTGTGGGCCAAGCCCTCGTAGCTCAGTCGGTAGCGTACAGGACTTGAGAACAGGAGGTCGCTGGTTCGACCCCCGACATGGCCAATTTCTTTCCGAGGATTGATGATAGTCATCGCGACAGGATTCATTCCTCTCTCACCGCCGACCATTGTTTCGACGATGGTTATGTGGGAAAGCAGCCAGTGGCTCGGAAAGAATATTGTGCGGAGTACTGGTAAAAAAAAAAACCCTCCAGGAAAGCATGGATAGGTGCACTGGCCGCCATGATATGACTGAAATAATGTTGAAAACGGCGTTAACCACCATACAATCATCTTTGAGGGGTGGGGGGGGGGGGGTTTAATTGAATTATAGTATTTGAGTTTAACAGCATAGTTCATATGACAGCAGTCAGTGAACCTAAAAATGTTTTTCCTGGCTTTCTCACACCAGTACTGACACAACTTTCTTTCCAATTTCTTTCAAGCCACTGACTGCTTTTCTCATATGCATCAGAGGTGAGAGGCAAAAAATCACAAGAAAAAAAGTTTGCCGCAACCGGGTATCGCATCATTGAGCGGGAAGAAAAATGGGAAAAATAGAAATGTTTCCCACCCATTTGTTCCTCTTTTCCAACACTGGTTTCAAAAGTCTTCTTCCTCCCGATCGTGATACATGGGATAGTTTGGTATGACATTCACCTTCCGGCTGCTAGGCGCGATTCGGTGGGACTTTTGCGGAATTATAGATCAAGATCAGACTGCACAAAACGTGCAGTCTGATCTTTGATCTACGCTGTCCGATACGATATATTCTTTCCGGTGAAATCACCTTTGAAACCGCAATATTCGGGTTTATACTATTGAGTAGAAATTTTCGTTTAATTTATTCAGCAGTTTACAGGTTTACAGATAAATCCTTACAGCCAGAGAGGGAGGAAAAAAAAAAACTTGAAAGTGTGTAGAATGGCTCAAAACTTGGTAAGCTGTGTAAACATAGATAAACTACAAATATTATAGTGTAAGGGATAGAGAAACTCATTGAATTTATAATAAAATTAGTTCTAGATTTGAAATTGACCTCGTTTCGCATCTTTAACATGACCTAGCTTATAAAGTGTCTTCATCACAGGTGAATGGCTAAGAGAAACCCTCAAACCACTCGAAAAACACCCGACACCACTGTCATTCCACCGCAAACCCACTGTTCTAAGACCTAAAACCGCTTGCAAAACGCTTGGATACATGTTTTAATAGAAAAGAGTCATAATATAATGCTATCAATCTTAGGGAAAAATCAAAGGACTCAAAGTCCTGGAAAGCGGATTTGTGGAGTAGCATAAATCTGTAATATGTTGTAATAAAAAAATAACATCACATGCAACACATGTGCAGTCATTTTAAAATAGAGTTAGCAAGGACAGGGTAATTCAAAATTCTTCTGCAGAGCGGGCCGCGCAGTAACTGTTTTTCTATTAGGCCTACTGTTTAAGGAGTGGTAATTTAATCCGTCAATCGTACGCAGTTTTTTGCTGGTATTAGATTTCGGAATGAATATATATACACGTGTATGACAGTATAAACGATAGTGACGAATGCGAGGTTAAGGTTTATTAGCTAAAACTGAAAGTAGAATAGGCGGAAGCGTGAATGGCAATATATTTGGTTCAGTTCAAACCGATATCACAGCACAGAGTGAGCGCGCATGCGTCGTTACGCATGATGTATTTGGTTCCGGTCAGAACGATCACAGTAAGCGGATTTGCTATATAAATCCACTAAAAAGATTGTCAACTTTCAGATAAATGAGTTTTTAATGAAAAAGTTCACTCGGCTCACTTATACATCAATGTATCCTGATTAAAATCATTTTTCTCTCGGCTCACTTATACCTCAATGTATCCTGTTGAAACTATGTTTTCCCACTTTCATTCGGCTCATTTATACCTCAATGTATTCTGATGAAACCATGTTTTCTCGCGTTCACTCGGCTTATTTATACCTCAATGTAGTCTGACGAAAAAAATATTTTCCCACGTTCACTCGGCTCACTTACACCTCATATTCTAACGAAAACCATGTTTTCTTGCGTTCACTCGGCTCACCATTACCTCAATGCATTCTGACGAAAACCCTATTTCCTCACGTTCACTCGGCTCATTTATACCTCAATGAATTCTGACAAAAACCATGTTTTCCGGCGTTCACTCGGCTCACCTATACCTCAATGTATTCTGACGAAAACCACGTTTTCCGGCGTTTACTGGGCTCACTTATACCTCAATATATTCTGACGGAAGCCATGTTTTCCCCCGTTCACTCGGCTCTCTTATACCGTAATATATTCTGACGAAAACCATGTTTTCCGGCGTTCACTCGGCTCACCTATACCTCAATGTTTTCTGACGAAAACCATGTTTTCCTGCGTTCACTCGGCTCACTTATACCTCAATGTATTCTGACGAAGACCATGTTTTCCCGCGTTCACTCGGCTCAGTTATTCCTCAATATATTCCGACGAAAACCATGTTTTCCCACGTTCCCTCTGCTCACTTATACCTCAATGTTTTCCGACGAAAACCACGTTTTTGGCGTTCACTCGGCTCACTTATACCTCAATGTATTCTGACAAAAACCATGTTTTCTCACGTTCACTCGGCTCATTTATACCTCAATGTATTCTGACGAAAACCACGTTTTCCCACGTTCGCTCGGTTCACTTATATTCTGATGAAAATCATGTTTTTCGACGTTCACTCGGCTCAATTTATGCTGATGAAACCTTGTTTTCCCAACAGAAAATTACTTGAAGTCTCCGTCTTGGCGAAATATTTTTTTTTTCCATCTGTTCGTTGGGCTTACATCTCACTGTCTTGAAATTTACAACTTGAAATTAATATAGGACTGAGACTGTTCGTCTGAAAGAGAGATAGATAGATTGATTAATTGATTGATAGTGGATTGGCTAGCTGGCTGGCTTACTTATACATGTGTTTCCTTTGTTAAAACAAGTGCTTGGCTAAGGCTCTGATGATTCCATGGGATACAAGCCCGAAAACCCAGTGACTTTGTCAAGGATCGAACCATTTACTAGTCCGAACCCTTTACCATAGTGCCAACCTAGGGGGTTTGATTCGGTCACGTGATAGTCATTGCGATAGGAATCACTCCTGTGCCACTGCTGAATATTGTTTCGGCGATATTTATGCGGGAGAGCAGTCAGTGGCCTGGAAAGAATGTTGTGCAAAGTACAGGCAAAAGAAGTCTAGCATAAATAATGCTATGTGCAAAGGCAGCCGCGATATAATGAAATGGTGTTGTAAATAGCGGTAAAGACGGAGCGAACAGACAAAATGAGCCATGCTCTCTGAAAAGAAGCATTTGCGAAAAGTATTGACCCCGGTCAGCCTGCGCAGTCCGCTTTTCGCTTTTGGTCAATTTTCTGCATGTCAAAGCTATTGGTCAATTTTCTGCGTGTCAAAGCACCATTCTACCTCATTATTAGGTCGGTTGTGTAAAAAATTGGCTATTATGGATCCATACTTATATGAAGGCTTGGTGGGTATAATGCGGCATGGAGATGTCATTATAACTCCTTTTGCCAGAGCACGGCTCGAATATAAACATCGGAAGCACGCAGGACCCCTGACACCCCTGATGAAAGACTTAACTCTTAAGCTGCTGAATAAATGAAACGCAAAATTTCTACTCAATACTAAAAGCCCAAACATTGCGGTTTCAAAGTGAATTTCACCGGAAAGAAAATACTGTATCGGATAGTGTAGATCAAAGATCAGACTGCACGTTCTGTGCAGTCTGATCTTGATCTACACTGTCCGCAAAAGGTCAGTGGGTTGCGATTAGCAGCTTAAGGGTTAAACAATAACAACTAGCTAAAGTCTAACAAGAAACGCAGGAAAATGGCTTCATGTCGGCTTACCAAGACTACCTGAGAGTTAGTATATTGTAACCAGGGATAAATTATCCGAAAAGCGCGATAATTCCTCGAATATAAGATATACACATAATATTAATGGGGCACGCTTACTGCATTTCCGTGATGCATTGTACTAATCAAGTCATCACAAAATTATATATCCAAAAATTCTGGTTTGTTCAAACAACGGACTGAATCATTAGGAAAACTGGTCCTTTGACGAGCAGAAAATTGACCAATAACAAAAAGCTTCGGCCCAGGGATACGCTTAGCAGAAGCATTAAGCCCCTTTTCACAGGGCATGGCTCAAATCTAAAGGGAAGCACGTAGACATTATTCATACTCCGTAAAAAGGGGGCTTAAAGCATATGCAAGGCTGACCCGGCCTAAAACGTTTTACTTTTTGTAAATATTCTGCAGATAAAGGGAACCATTTTTTCTCATCATTCAGCTGTTTTTTTTTTAACAAAATGAGGCCATCTTATGCAACGAATTGCTTGGTATAAGAAATTACGAAAATGCGGTAAACCCCCTTCACCAGAGCACAGCTCTTGCCAAGTCCCGGTGGTGCATTCGGTAGCGTACAGGACTTGAGACCAGGGTGCCGCTTGCTCAAATCTCCGGTCCGACCAATTACTTTCCAAGGATTGGTTACAGTTATTGCAACAGGATTCCTTCCTTTCTCACCGTTGATCATTGTTTCGACGATGGTTTTATGGGAAAGCAGCCACTGGCTTGGGAAGAGTATTGTGCGAAGCAGTACTGGTAAAACAAAGACCGCGAAAACACTGGTCGCCGCGATATAACTGAAATAATGTGGAAAAGACTTTACACACCGTACAAGCAATGCTGAGCGCCTGCTCACGTGTATTAGAACTTAAAAGAACTGACAGAGAAAGAGTGCACTTTGACCTAAGTCTTAACCCTTAGGCTGCTAAGCGCGACTCAGTGACGTTTTGCGGACAGCGTAGATCAAGATCAGACTGCACAGAACGTGCAGTCTGATCTTGGATCTACACCGTCCGATAAGGAAATATCTCCCCTCCAAAAGTACCTTTGCAATAGGAAAATTTGGCTTTTCACGATCGGCTTGACAGTTTCATTTCTTCTTTTTAGCAAGATAAAGGTTAAAGTGGAACTATCGATAGATAAAACGTTGTCCCGTTCATGTCGAGGAATTTCACCTGGAGGGTGGCTAAGTAGGAGAATAACGGAGATACTAATTAGAGATTGCGTGACTCTAAATATTTTCTCGGCCTCCTGGTTCGGTAGGTAATGTGCACGATTGGTATTTTACAGGTTTTAAGGTTTGATCACTGCCCTGACCAACCGTCTTTTAACCCTTTACCGAATAACAGAATTTTAGACTTCCCCCGGATTAAAAGGATTTGCACCTGGCAAAACTACTGTGCCTCAAAAAAAAATTTTTTTTTTTTTTGAGGGTAGAGAACTATGTGGGAAAAGGAGGAAATGCTGGTAATCAGCAATTTATGGTTTAGAATTTACCGGCAATACGTATATAACTCCTTATAACCCGCTTGATTTCCCACACAACAAAGTTCGAACAATGTTAAGCGGTGAGCAAGACATGAAATCTGTAGTAACAAGCTTCATCACCCCTCGAAGAGTACATTGGCTGAGAGGGACCCTGCGTGGCTCGGTGGTAATGTGTAGGACTCGTGCCCTGGAGGCCCCGGGCTCGAGCCTTGTTGGATCCACTTGACTTTTCGTGGGAGTGTCCTTTGGTAAGACACTTCAGAGCCCTAGCCTGGTACTGGTGAAACCCAGGATATACAATGAATATGTGAGCTGTCACCGTGATATAACTGAAATAATGTTGAAAGTGGCGTAAAACTTCATATAATCAATTAATCAATCAACATTGGCTATGCCGGCATCCGAAATCACGTCCCTAGAATTTCTAGTATTGCACGTATCCATTGACCTACTGGGGCACGAGTGTAAATACACTGTTATTACAAATAAAAAATATATTTAAAAAAAAAAGATCGACGGCGTAAGAGATACTGGAATATAAATATTGAAACTCTTTTGTGGCTCAATATGAAGTAATTTAATGAAAAGTAACGTCACGAGCCTCTTTATCCATGTTTTTTTCATTTTGTTGAAAAGTAGTATTGGGTTATTGGGTAACGGTTATAAAAATACTAAAAATCCAAATAGCACAAGAAAAGAATCATTCTCTGTTACATTATTTTGCTACGGTATGAATCGGAGGACCCAATACCAACACTTGTTAATAGTGGTTTTATGAATGTTTGTGCAAATATGCCCACAGGGGCCCGCTGAATAAACATGTGCACATTTTTGACCAATCGCAAACTACCATCTTTTTATTCTTTATGAGTAACAAGAAGTAGGTCGAAAGCCACCGCATTCAGCTACGCCGAATAAGCACTGCTGCCGTTCGTCGTCTTTTTCACTATAATTCGCGCGAAGGAACATTCGAGCGGTCTTCACTCGATAATCGCCCAGTTCCTGCACGGCGGTTTTTTAATATATGATCCATGCTCTGTGAAAAGGGGGTTAATGCATCTGCGAAAAGTATTCACCCAGGTCAGCCTACGCAGTCCGCGCAGGCTGACCTGGGCCGAAACATTTCGCTGTTGGTAAATTTTCTGTATGTCAAAGGACCAGTCTTCCTTATGATACAGTCGGTTGTTAAAGAAAGATTTTTATGGCTCCATAATTAAGAAATAACTTGCTTGGTATAATCCATGACGAAGATGCGTTAAGCCCCCTTTTGCCTGTGTATGGGTCATATATATGGTTCATTAATCGCGCGGGCAGCATCCGATTAACTATGGTCGTTGGTCGCCTCTGCCAGGCGCCTGTCAGATCTTCAAAGTTTCTTATTACCCACGTCTGACAACGAAAATTGTCCGCAAGATTCCTGCAAGTGATATAACCATACCTTAAATAAATACAAAACTCGTACGGCTCCTTTCACATTTTTTAGTGACAAATGTATAACCAAGACTGCATGGATAGGTGGACCGACAGTAGTGATATAAATGAAGAATTGTTAAAACCTTTGACAAATTGGAACATTGCCTTATAAATAGCTGTATCTTTAGCTGCTTCTTGTAGGTGTTTCATGGTGCGCGAAGACGACATAGACCGTCAGAGTCACAAGGGGATTTACCATGTCACTCTCGTTGGGGAACATTGTTTGGACAACCGTTATCTGGGATAGCAGCAATCGACGTTTGGAATAGAACTTTAAGGGGTATCAGCAAAAGAAACTTCGGGAACATGTGGATAGGTTCTCTGGCCGCCGTAATATGACGGAAATAATGTAGACTCTAAAACATTGTATAAAATGGACAAGTAAGTTGTATTAAATAGTTTGTCCATTAATCGACGCGTTTCCGAATAATTGACATCTCCCTCATCCGTCGTTTCTCGCAAAATGTTTAGAGTTATTCCCTATGAGGGAAAAGATAAGTTATTGACAGTAAAAGGGTATTAATTTGTCAACAAAAAGAACATCTTTAGTTTACCAATAACCTCCAGGCTAAATTTAGACACAGCACGGACACAGCACGGACTAATGCAGCTGACACGAAGGGGAAACAATTATTGTGACAAAAGGGATTTTTTTTCGACCCTTTCGGCCCATAGGATGAATTAAGTTACAATTGTGGACAGTGTAGATCAAGATCAGAATCTGCAGTCTTATCATGGGTCTACATTTGATATTTTGAAATATATTCTTATCAAAATACTGTATGTGTTTAAATGGTGATTAATGGCGCTTTTGGCAATATTTCATATCACATCATGGACAACATACTTGTTTATTTCATTTCACGTGTCATCAGGACTGGGCTGGCGCTCTGTAATGTCTTGCCTAAGGAAATTCAACAAAGCAATTACAAGAAAAAGAACTGAAAGAGGAACGTCGAGATCTTTCTGTTGGTGAACTAGAGATACCGTTACTGATTTGTTTGACTTGGCTCTCTTTGAGTTAATAAATTTAAAAGCACTGTACAAAGGGGACAATTGCTTGAATCATGCGAAACTGTTTACTCTTTAGTGACTAGCCATTGCTACTTTGCCCCACAAGGTTTTTCAAAGCTGTCCATTGCAGGGTCGGTAAAAATGATACATGTGATTAAAATGCTTTGCAAAAGGAACCCGTGTATTCACGACCCTGATGAATATAGATTTTCAAAACATCGAGGGAGACGGAAAAAACGTTAATGACCTATATTTCCTACCCTTTCAAAGACAATTCCAGTGTATTGTAACCATAAGATCCATGCTCTGGCAAAAGGGGGCTTCATGCATGTCCGTGATCCATTGTACCAAGCAAGTCATTACATGATCATGGATCTATAAAATCCATTTTGTCTAAGAACCGACCGAATCATGAGGTACACTGGTCCCTTGACATACATAAAATTGACCAATAGCGAAAAGTTTCGGCCCAGGTCAGCCTGCGCGGAATACGCAGGCTGACCTGGGTCGATACTTCTCCCCTCCTCCCATGCATTAAGCTCCCTATTCACAGAGCATGGCTCGTATATATATCGTCTGCAAATACTGTCACTATGGACAGTGTAAATTTTTGTCTTCTGCTAAAGAGTTAACCCTTTATCACACAGTCCCGAGTTTTAACGACCTGGAGAAAGAAAGCTTTTGAAAACATTGTGGGAAAAGGAGAAAATGCTGGTAACCAGCATTTTCTCCTTTTCCCACAATGTCTTCTTACTTTTCACGGACGAATTTCATCATTCTAGCCTCACTAAATTTGTCGTCCGCAAATGCTTTCAATTTAGACGAGTCTAAAACTTTGTCTTTTGGTAAAGAGTTAATTACTATTATTATTACATGGTGTTTACGCTGTTTTCAACATTATTTCAGATATATCACGACGGCAAGTGGATTTAACCATGTTTTTCCTGGAGTTTCTTTTACCAGTACTCCGCACAATATTCTTTCCAAAACACTGACTGCTTCCCTACATAACCAACGTCGAAATAATGGTCAGCGGTGAGAGAGGAACGAATCCTGTCGCAATGAATATCATCAATCCCCGGAGAGAAATTGGCCGAGCCGGGAATCGAACCAGTGATCCCCTGTTCTCAAGTCCTATTCGCTACCGACTGAGCCACCGGGGCTCGGTTGGTACAGAGTTAACTCTGCCGCACAATCCCGATTCTTCAATGACCCTGAGGAAGAAGGCTATTGAAAACATTGTGGGAAAAGGAGAAAATGCTGATAACCAGCATTTTCTCTTTTTCCCACAATGTTTTCTACCCTATCAGAGACAAATTTCATCACTTGAACCACCTTTAATTTGTCGTCAGCAAATTCTTTCAATTTGGACTAGTCTAAATTGTTGTTTTTAGTAAAGGGTTAAAGGGAAGGCTTGCGTGACGTCGTTACGAGAGTTTTCGTGTCGTCATGAAGTTATCTGAGAAGAAATAATTGGGTTTATGTCAACATCTACGTTGTTGCTTTTAGAGACAAGTAGAAATCAAACTGCACAAAAAAGCAATCTGATCTTCTGTCATCACCGTCCGATGATCTGCGAAATGATCTCGTAAATTCACTATATACAAGTTGTTTATACTGAGCGAAAATAGCACTGCCTTTATTTTGTGTTGTATAACTTTAACTCGATAAACCTTTTATTAACAGTTAATATTATTTTTTTTTGGGGGGGGGGGGGGAAGGGGGGAGGCGCGGGGGAATACATGTTTAAAACCACAAACCACGATGAGATAATATGACCGTTCTTGAGCTGGATTTATAAATTATCTGGTCACGGTACATGACTTTAAGCCTGTTATCCAAAATATAAACAATAATATAAACTGATAATGAAAGGTTTATCGAGTGAGAGCCATATAATTGGCGTGTTTATTTGTTTATCTGTTTGTTTCTTTGTTTGTTTGATTGGTTGTCTGGAGCTTTACCCCCTTAACCTGCTAGATAATCTAAATGAAACTTTGCAGCCGATAGGACAAACCCAAATGTGGCTGATTTCAATGTTAATTTGTAGGAGAAATATCTCCTTATTGGACAATGTAGATCCAAGATCAGACTGCATGTTCTGTGCAGTCTCGTCTTGATCACACTGTTCGCAACAGCAGCCTAAAGGCTGAATATTTTTTCAGTCAAATTACGGTGGACAGTGGACTGTTGGACCGAACTTTGGGGTTGACCGAACTATGGGGTTGAACCCCAAAGTTCGTACGAACTTTGGGGTTGAAAATTTTCAACGTCATAGTTTGGCTTGAAACATCATCCCGTTGTTTCATCATCATCATCATCGTCGTCGTCGTCATCATCATCACCATCATCATCTGACGTTTGGCTTGAAATATCATCCCGTTGTTTCATCATCATCATCATCATCATCATCATCATCGTCGTCGTCATCATCATCATCAAAGATATTTTATTTAGAAAAAGATCGCGTCATTTACATTGTGACACTATGATAAAAGGCCAACTTTACATGTATGTTCTGATGATTAGAACTGAATATCCTTGGATTTTCGGCAGCGGAGAAATCAACCAACCAACTTTTTTTTTCACACAAAGTCGCAATAAAATACTCTTTCAAGACACATAAATCTAGTTTAATCCTGATTTTCATATTTGTGTATATCTGCATCTGATGATGATGATAATATGCTGCTGCTGCTGATGATGATGATGATGATGAATGTTTCAAGTCAAACTATGACGTTGAAAATTTTCAACCCCAAAGTTCGTACGAACTATGGTGTTCAACCTCAAAGTTCGGTCCGATAGTGCATAACCTGGGGTATCCGACCGAGCTATTGGGTTGAAAATTTTCAAAGCCAAAGTTCGTACGAACTATGGTGTACAACCCCAAAGTTCGGTCCGATGGTGCATAACCTGGGGTATCCGACCGAACTATGGGGTTGAAAATTTTCAACCCCGAAGTTCGTACGAACTTTGGGGTTCAACCCCATAGTTCGGTCAACCCCATAGTTCGGTCCAACAGTGCACCTATCCATGTCTTCCAGGGTTTTATTTAAGCACTTCTTTGCAAAAAACTCTTTTCAAGCCAATAACTGCTATCGAACATACACTTCGTCGAAAGTCATGCTTTTGTGAAAAGGGGGTCTAATGTATCTGCAAAAAGTATATCGACCCATGCCAGTTGAAACCTTTTGCTTTGAGCAAATTCCCTCAGTCATTGTAATGACTTGCTTGATATCATGCATCACGGACATGCATTAAACCCCTTTTTGTCACAGCATGGCTCAATTTTCAAAACGAAGTTTGGTTTGTATTGGAGTTTAACGCCATTTTAACAGCTCAGGTCACATCATGGCGGTCAGTGAGGCACCCATGTGTTTCCTGGTTTTCTCACATCAGTGCTGCATGATACAACTCTTTTTCCAAAGCCACTGACTACTTTTCTCACATGCATCAGAGGTGAGAGCCGAAAAATCGCCGGAAAGAAAGTTTCCCTCAACCGGGTATCAAAGTCGCAACCACCAGGAAACGATTCAGATACGCTAACCACTGAAGTACCCGGACCGTGAATTGATTTTAACTTGTACATCATCTAAAGCTTATGATAAATACATGCAGCATGATTTTAATATAAATCAAAGCGTTGAAAACACCGATGTGGCATTTGTCAAGGATACCATCGTGTGGAATTAATAATTCGAAAAATAAACAACAGAAATAGTTTCAAAATAGTTTGAAAGTCAACCTACAATATAGTCATGCAAAGTCCGATAGAGAAGGCCGTAATCTTGTGGACGAGCAAGTCAAGATGAACAAGCTCTGGGACGAATAAGCCCAGGAACGAACTGGTTTTGGGACGAACAAGCACAGTGTGTGTGTATCATTACGCCACTTTTGAATGCCACAGCGGATCAAGCTATTTTCGATAAAAAAAAGAAGTATTTCCACGATCGATGGTCTAATCAAATTTATTGTAATACGCCATTATCAATTTCATATCTGAGTGCAATCGAAACACTTATTTGTCTCAGAAAAATTGATTTTAATTGGGTTTAATTCCTTCGGTTCTGCACAAACAACGATACATGATTTTCAAAATGCCGTATTGAACTCATAGTGGCATTGTCTTCGACAAATGCCACAAAAACTGGTTCCAGTCTTTTATTGTTAACACTTGAGCTGCTGAATAAATGAAACGCAAATTTCTACTCAATGCTAAAAGCCCAAACATTGCAATTTCAAAGTTGATTTCACCGGAAAGAAAATACCGTATCGGACAGTGTAGATCAAAGATCAGACTGCACGTTTTGTGCAGTCTGATCTTGATCTACACTGTCCGCAAAAGGTCAGTGGGTCGCGATTAGCAGCTTAAGGGTTAAAGCGTATCAGTCACACAAATTAGTCTTCGATATGGCTTTTTGTTCTTGTCAATACAACATGTGCCAGGTAAATCCTTATCCTGCATACGATCGTAGATATCACAAGTGGAGAGCACTGACCAAGATCAATCGCAAGCTAATTTATTCATTTATTTGGGCCATGCTCTGGCAAAAGGGTTTTAAGACATCTACGTTATTTATTATGTCACGTAAGTCGTCACATGATTATAGATCTGTAAATTCTACTTTGTCTAAAAACCGACTTAGTCACGAGGTAAACTGGTCCCTTGACATATAGAGAATTGACTGATAGCAAAAAGCATCGGGCCAGGTCAGCCTGGGCGCTCTGCGCAGGCTGACCTTGGTTGATACTTTTTGCAGATGCATTAAGGCCCCCTTTTCACAGAGCATGGCTCATTTATTTCACTCTCATTTAAATAAAAATGTGAAACACAAGGTATGTGCAGTCTACTACAGCCTATATAGTCAACAATAAATTCAGCAGTTTTGGCAAATAAATGGCAGAAAAGTTAACAAAACTTTTGACTTTACTTGGATTCTAGGGGATCTGTGGGGACATTTTGACTAAAAGTGGAACGTTTTGACGGTGAATCTTTCGACGATGGGATCGAATGTTGTATTGTTTTAAACCACTTTCTTTATTTATTTCAAAATATCGCCATCTGGTCACCTTCCTCGCAGTTTTCCACCAACCGTGTGAATGGTCGGAACAGTAACCGGGATTGGGTGGGGACCGGGGCGGTGTAGTACACTACAGAAATGTCTTTTACTTTTTCATTTTGTACCGAAGTGGGTGGCTACCGACTGGGAATTGCCTCTTAAAAAATTACAAACAGGGCACTCGGTGGATCAAAGTTCTTTCTTTTATTTTACAATATTATTCTGATAACGCGACATTCTGCTGTTCATCTGAAATTAATGAAGAGACATCGCATTTTTAAGAAGTACATGTACCACCGTATATTTTTGCCTTTTTCGATCTTTTTAATGGCATTTCGATCATTGAACACTTGCTGTGCCGTCTCTATTTAACGAATTCAAACTATATCTTACAATACCCGTGTAAGTGAAGAAACATTAAGAGATTACATACGTATTCGCAAATCGTGATCAACACGCGTCGACTATGATGGATTGTATTCAAAGGGGAACGATGACTTCATAGTTAATGCCATGCCGATAGACGGAGTTACCGACTTCAAAACAATCAACCCGTTAAATGGGTGCCAGATTTGTATCTTTGGCTTCATGTAACTATCCAGTTTCATTACGTTTGCAGAGAAAAGTATCCTATGTTTTGTAATATTCATCTGTGTAAAATGAACAATTTTGATTGTCAGTAAAAAAAAAAAGGCCCCTTTCAGCAGTGAGAGAGGAATGAAATCCAGTAGTAAAGATTATCATCAGTCCCCGGAAAAAGTTGACCAAGCTGAGATTCGATCTGCCTAGCCCTAGGTTACAAACCCTGTATGTTATACTGACCTTTTGGGCACGAGAGTTTTAAAATTGTAGGAGTCTAAACTTAACCCTTATCTTGCTAAACAAATTTAATAACACTTTCAAGACGATAGTAAAAATCTGCATAATGTTTTTCAAACTCATTTTTTGGAGAACAATATCTGTTTATCGAAGAGTGTTCTGTGCAGTCTGATCTTGATCTACACTGTCCGCGAAAGGTCAGTGAGTCGCGCTTAGCAGCTTCAGGGTTAACAAAAGGCATAGAACGACTGATTTAGTTATATCGCGACAACTAGTGCACATATGAATGCTTTCCTGAAGTTTATCAGTACTCCTCACAATATTCATTCCAAGACACTGGCTGCTTTCCCACATAACCATCAACAGTGAGTGAGGAATGAATCCTGTCGCAATGACTATCATCGATTCTCGAAAAAAAAAAAAAAAAATGGCCGAGCTGGTGATTCACGCAGCGTCCTCTCTGTTCTGAAGTCCTGTGCGGTACCAACAGTTAAAACGAAACCCATTTTTGTTGCGGCATTTGTCGAAGACAATGCCACTATGAGTTCAATACAGCATTTGAAAATCATGCATCGTAGTTGGTGCAAAACCGAAGGAAGTAAACCCAATCACTCAATTTTTCTATGAGAAATGAGTGTTTCGATAGCACACAGATATATAATTGACAACGGCGTATCAAAATAAAGTGGATTAGGCCATCGATCATGGGAATACTACCTTTTTTTTATTGAAAATGTCTATAACCGCTTTGGCCTTCTATTGGCACAATGATACACTCAACCTTTGTCTCCTGACTGTGTTCGTTTCAAAACCGGTTCGTCCCTGGACTTGATCGTCCCTTGGCTTGTTCGTCCGGGCTTGTTCGTCTCACATTATTGTTTATTTTTCAGATTATTAATTCCACACAATGACTCCCATGAAAAATGCCACATAAATGCTTTCAACGCTTTGATTTTAAATTATGTTGCAATGACCGTTTCCATCATTAATTTTCCTCGGATTATTTACCAGTGCATGGCTATGAACAAAGTGTCTTCCTTAAGCCTCCGTCCATATTGAGTGGTGCCGTCACGCAGTAGAAATATTCCTAAACTTTTTCTCGGACGACAAACTTTTAGAAATTGACAAATATTATTCGAACTAAGCTTGTACAGCTTCTAGTCATAAGACATAATTACAATACCTATACTGGAGAACATGACATTGTATTATTTTACAGATTGTATTCGTAATAATGTTACTTGCAGGCTAACATTTGGGAATAGAGTTAGATAAGTGACACCGGTAAAAGGTAATCATTCAAAATATTAACACATCGAGCATAAATTCTTTACTACACGAAAAGAAATGTAAACTTGTCCAAATTGAAAGCATATGCAGTCAACAATTTAATTTAATTGCAGCTCATATATTGAATTTGATAGGATTGGAAACATTGTGGAAAATGGAGAAAGTACTGGCCACCAGCGTTTTCCCCTCATCCACAATGCTATACAAACACTAACACATCGGACAATAAATCTTTACCACACCAGAAACAAAAGTGAACTTGACTAAATTGGAAGCATTTGCAGTTGACAATTTCAATATGGCTCAAAAAGTAAATTTGTCTTCTGGCAGGATAAATATATTATGGAAAATTGGAGAAAATGCTAACCATCAGCAAATTCTCCCCATCCAAGACATTATGCAAACATTAAAACTTCGGACATTATATCTGTACCACACGAGAAAAAAACCAGTGCTTCCAGTGGGGCTTGAACCCGGGTCTCCAGGTAACGAATCCTACACTTTATCACTGAGCCATGAAGGACCCCTAAATGGCATTTTATCCTCAAATCGTTTGGTAAGTGGTATTGTGTGGTAAAGGATAAAGATATTTTCATTACGTGAGACAAATACGACAATCGAAACATTAGTGACACCAATTTAACCCTTAGACTGCTAAGCGCGACTCATGGACCTTTTGCGGACAATGTAGATCAAGATCAGACTGCACAGAACGTGCAGCCTGATCTTGGATCTACACTGTCCGATAAGGAGATATTTCCCTAAGTCCTATAACTTTGAAATACCAATTTTTTGTTTTTTACCATCGGCTTGAACTTTCGTTCAAGTTATTTAGCAGGATAAAATTTGATTAACTCAATCCTTCACTAAGCAACTCTGTGTGTGTGTGTGTGTTTTTTTTTTAATACATTTGCTGAAAGTAGTGTAAATTACTTAAAGTAATAAAAGTCTGTTCTGTTCTGTGTAGACTAAATTTGTCTGGCTACGGAGATTAAAATCTTGTCGTCTGGTGAGCATTTCATTCGATAAATATTCTGGAACATCTACTCGTATATATCTTACTAGACCACGATATTTTAGACTCTTCTATTTCAAATGCATTTAGCATTTGAAATAATGCATTTCTGAATTCATTAAGACGATACCAGGCAAATTATCAGTAAAGAAGAAAGACAACAGAAAGGAAAAAAATCAATGGTAGTTTCTATATTTATTTAAACATATTTTATTCTACAGAAGCACCATATACATCAACAATACAATACAATACAATACAATCGGTTAACAAATACATGTATAATCCTGCAGAAATGTATTGGAACGAAAGCAAAGCTTATAGAGTTCCTTTCCAATTTCCGGTTATTGTATGGATAAATCGCAGTCTCAAGAAGAGTCTAAGAAGACATATAAAAGAAACAGAGAAAACTAAAGGGGACACATAGGTGTGGAGTATTGGGTGTACTGTTGAAGATGCCACCTTAGAAGAAACCATATATAGAGACATTAAAAACTTACAACCTGACCGTCAGTACTACATAAATGTTTGCTAGTGCAGCTTATAAAGATGAAGATAAGAATGACTGGATAAGTAATGCACTAGGTAAGAATACTTAGGTATTATATAATAGATCCATACCCACTATTATACTTACAGGAGAAAGAGGGAGAACACTTTGAATGTCTACATCTAGTTTCTACAGGAGAATACTGTATTGTTACTGAGAGGACAAGAGAATCAATACACTATTGCGTAAATCTTCCACTTTCACGGATATAAGTATGCACTGCAGCAAATATTCATTCATTATCATGCCGGCTAAGACTTTCATCTCCATATAGGATGATTCGAAGTGAGACTCTTGCGACACCATTCTCGTATAGTTAAGTTTAAATGATTTCCTAAGTCATTATTATAAGTTAGACATTTTAGAAAGAAATGTTCTGTTGATTCAACTGAGCCACATCTACCATACAGTGGCGATTGCACAAAATTTTTGAAGTATATGTGATGACTAAGAGAACTAGACTACATTTTTCTTTCTCTGAAGAAGTAAAGTTGTCTTGCAGGGGGTTTGAAAAGGTTCAAATGATGCTTAAAAGATGCCAGTGATTCTTCGTTCTTAATCTCATCCGGTAGGGAATTACAATCATTAATTACAGACGGCTAGTTCTGCATGCAATGATTCGCAAATTATTTGGTCTACGCTGATTATAAGCTGATGAATTGCCAACCATTGGGGAGAAGGGAGGGGGGAGGAGACAAGAACATTGAGGTAATTTGGAGAAAGTCCATTTACCATTTTGTAGAAGTGACTCAGCTTATGTTTTCGCCTTCTTTCGCTTAAACCTTCCCAACGAGTTTCCCGATTTAGATCAGCAATAGCCACGAGTTTAGTAAAACCTGTAATTATGCGTGCAGCTTTATTTTGAACTTTCTCTGGTTGATCCTTTAACCCTCTGAGAAAGATTATCCCATATAACACCACCATACTCCAAAATAGGCCTTACAAATGAAAAGTAAATGGTTTGAAGTGACAGTCAATCGATCCGTATTTTCAGATGCCGCATAACTCCTATTCTCGTCCATGCTTTTTCAATTGATTTATTGACATGAGCATCCCAAGATCGATCATTAGGATGAAAAATACCTAAATGTTTGTGATTTGTAACCGACAGAATTTCAGTATTTGACATGTAAAGATTTGGGTGATTAGGCTGAAGACGTTTGCGGGATATAACCAGCGATTCAGGCTTTGCACGGTTGAACTTGACCAACCGCTTCTGTGCCCAATTCGTAATTTTTTCAATGTCATATTGTAAAATACTTCCTACACCAACCGGATCATCTACAATCATTGATAAGCTTGTGTCATCTGCGAAAAGCTTTACATTTGCCTGAATATCTTCGAGGACATCACTTACATAAACTAGAAATAAAAGAGATCCTAGAATAGATCCTTGAGGGACACCGGCTTGCACATGACACAAGGATTAAACTCTCACCCCCCTCCCGGTAAAATAACTCTTTGAAAACGGTTTGAAAGATAATTAGAAAACCAAGATAATAGTTTACCACGGATCCCGGCCCTGTTCAACTTGAAAAGTAAGCTTTTATGCCAAACTTTGTCAAAGGCTTTACTTATGTCAAAAAGTACAGCTCTAAATTCAAGCCCATCGTCTAACGCTTTGCATATATCATTATAAAGACTAGTTACTTGATTAACTGTGGACTCGCCAGGCATGAAACCGGACTGAAAGCGTGTGAAAAAGTTGATGTCATTCAGGTGGTTATAAACTTGCTTGAATATGATCCGTTCCAATACTTTTTCATTGCTATTCAATAACGAAATAAGCCTGTAATTGGATAGAAGAGAAGGGTCACCGGACTTAAATATTGGACATACATAGGATATTTTCCACGAAGACAGAACTGTACAGGTATTTAATGAGTGATTGAACAAATCACATAAATGAGGTACAATCTGTCCAGCTACTTCAGTGAGAATCTTATTATTAATTCTGTCAGGCCTCAAAGATTTACCAAGTCTCGGTGATTTTAAAAGATCCAGTACTTCGAACGGCCTAATATTGATTGTATCTAAACAAGACTGTATGAACGGGTAATTTGCATCTGGAAGAGTACTTAAAGAATAATATATAAGTCATTAATTTGCAAAATAAGAGTTCAGTACGCTAGCTGTCTCATTTTCGTCCATTACCATTAAATCGCTGGAATAATCCAAGAGAGGAGGGATTGACGATGAAGAATTTGAAGAAATAAGTAACTTTAAAGTTTTCTATCAATCTCGCGGGAATAGTAAACCTGATCTCAATTTCGAAGACAAATCGATCGTAATAGTTTTCTTTAGTTTGCCGAGTGACATTACTTCGTTTCTGATTTGAACCTTGTCCAGTGACTAGATTTGTTCGATGCCTTAGCTTTTTCGTATAATCTGTTACTAGAGCGAATTTTCCTTTTAATAGAACAGGTCATCCACGATGGCTCTTGGGCATTAATCGGAACACTTTTGTTTGGAATGAACATACGAGTTTTATCCGTGATTATATTTGCAAGATTTTCAGCGTATGTGTCAATATTATCATTGTGTATAGAGCGCCAGCTGAAATTAGCTAGATAACCTCTTAACTGGTTGTAATCGCCTTGATCGTATTTCCAATTAGTAAGTTGAATATTTTTCAACCTAGGTTTTATGAAATCAGAAACTCCAAAGACAGGACAGTGATAACGCATTGTAAGACCAAGACAAGGCTCTCCAACGCCAGATGTTAGAATGGAGTTTTTATTGGTGGCAAAAAGAAGATCAGTATAGGACATGGAATTTTCAGTGAAATGAGTCGGTTCATCAATACATTAAACCAAATTAAACTGATTACACAGAGCTTCGACCTTACCAAATTGATTTTCGTGCATAGTATTCAGATTAAAATCACCGATAATTATAACATCTGCAGTACGACGTATTCGAATTTATAGCAAGATCTATAGAATCTTCAATAAGTGAAGTATAGGTCAAGTCAGAGTTCGGCGGCCTATAAAATAAACCATACAAAATGTTTCTATTATTAATAGACTTGATTTGTATCCAGATACACTCCAGTCTACCAACTTCGACATCATGTCTACGAATGTAAGAAAGATTATTTTTACGTATAAAATTCCACCAGTGTATCGGTCATGAGCTCTATCTTTTCGTATGACAGTCATTTGTAGGCCATGACAGACTGATTCACCTCTGTTCTATAGCCATGGGGAGGAATTGTGTCTGAATCGAGGAAGAGTGAGCTGTACACTAAGTTGTATGCTGAGGCGATGGTAATGCATTTTTCGAAAGAATCTATACCTTTCGTGTCGCCTCTACTTGTGAGACTCATGAACAGACATCTAAACTTCAAACAACGCTTTCGTAAGATATCTACATCTGATCTAAAATACTTTAAAAGTTTAAACTGAAGGTCAAAGTGATCATTGTAATGTTGCTCATACCACTCCAGAAATGTTTCCCTGTTCTCTGGCTTCATACCGTCTGGACAGCAGTATTCAATATCATAGAAGTGATCCATGTTTGCCTGCTGATTTTTGCACTTGTTGTACAGATGGGGGAAATAACCTTTGGCAAGTTCAGTCTCTTCGATGGCTTTTTGGAATAAAGGCAAGGGCCATTGGGATGAAATTAAGAGAGTCAATGAATCGTATTTTGCACATTGGCACAGAAATGTAAAACTTAGAGCCTGTCGTGACCACTTCGGGAAGAACTGCATTTGAGTGTAAGCACTGTAGAATGGGATAGCTGTCTTATCCCTGTAGAATGGAATAGCTGTCATATCCCTTAAAATTATGACAGATCGCAGTCGCTCCCTTATTTTCCTCGGAGAACAACCAATGACAAACAGTTCTATTGTCTGTGGACCCGCAAAAACTCTTTCGTTGATTCAACATTTTGTACACTCTGCTGATAGAGTAATATCCGTGTTCAGGCACAAGTTGCACACTTTTTGAGCAACGCATAAATTTGGTCTGTGTTCCTTGACACAAATATCGTTTACTCCAGGAAGATAACCAGCTTCACATTCAAGGCCATAATCAGCCGCGCATTAAGAGTCAAAGAATATGTACTTTATTTCTTCTGATTTTCTGTTGTATATATCTGGCCTGTTCTTATCCTGACTTTCAGCTGGCTTCATAATACACTGGTGGTTGTCCTCAACATATTCCTTGCAAGTTTTGTAAAATATTTCACCACACACGTGTGCCTTCTCGTGTTTCGCACAGTTCATTAATTGACTACATCTTGTACATCGGTACACTTTTTACACGTAGATGTCCACTTTTTCCGTTTTCTTTTTATGTTGCTGAAAGCATTCAAGGTTCAAAAATCTTCAGTTGCAGTCATGGCATTACCGGCGCCTTGGTAAACAATACTGTTAAAATGCTCCTTAGAAAGTACATGAATCTGGTAATTTGGTAATATCGACAGAAACTTCTTCATTTCCTCTATTCCACATTTTCCCACTTTGACATTAGCTCGTACATGTAATTGTCTGGCAGACTGCTTTTGTAAGTCACGACTTTGGCTAATACTGTTCCATTGGAGGTGGTTTTCGTGTTTTGCTATAGCTGTGACCAATGCTCGTGCACAGCAGAGGTCGACTTTTTTATTCATTTGGATCACACTTTTCTTATTTTCAAGCATTAGTTTCCTGTTCACCACAGGTTTCATTTTGTATCCAGAGCCAGATACACGATTTACATGCACTGACTCAATCCCTAAAGTTTCGTCAACCACAAACTCTTCATAGAACGGTAGGATCCGTTCCATTTCCAGTAAAAGTTTATCCACTGCGAGCTCAGTTCTCCTCATGAACGGAAAATATTTGGCATTTTCGGAACGCTATTTGGTCTTCCAATAGTTATTCAAAAGCTAAATAGAAAATGCAATGTACTTATTGTAGCGGAAATATTGAATAAAAAAATAAAATTGAGTCTGCAAAGAATTTTTTTTTTTTTTTTTTTTTTTTTTTTTTTCCTTCAAAACAAACATTTTATCCAACTACATATGCTTACTATAGAAGCTCGTATGCTCTGGGATTAAATACTGTTATTTTACAAGTAAGAGAAGAGAAGAAAATACACTACACGCAACACGTTTGAATGGTCTACATATCTACATGAATGTGCATTATACAATTTATAATGCATTCATCAACATAATAAATGTAAAATGGAAAGAGAGTAAGTGAAACAATTATGTATCAAATTTTACTTTCACAATTATTTAATTCATTCATTCATTTACGCGTCCTTGCATTCATTAAGTCATTAGTTCACTGCCCATTTGTGTATCTTTTGTTCTCTATCTCTCTTACCTTTAAAATGGGTGAGTGAGTGAGTGATATATACTGGGAACAGGCAGATGTGGTAAAACTGAAACGTCTTACAAATAAACATGTCGGGTAATAATTTTATGTTTAGGCATAAGTTACAAAAAAAGAACAACAAACTCAAACTCAGTCGTGTAAACAAACTAACGATATACACATTGTTAATGCTACATTACACCATTTTTCCAACCAATGCTATATGAATTTTGAAAAAGCAATCAAATCTGCAATGGTTGGCAAAATGATGTGTCACATTTACAATGCCTACGTCATTAGTTTGCTTACACACAATCAGTTACACTGCAATGTTAACTTTCCCATTTACAAACGCGACCCTTAACCCTTAGCTTCTTTGGTAAGATACGTGAGCAACGAATATTGATTGATTTGAGGTCCACATTACAACTTTACCGCTCGTACCAGAGATTGTGAAGAAGACAGCGTTTTTTTTTTCCCCTAAACGTAAAATTGTTATCCGAAATGTTTATTTAGACATTACATTTCAGTTTAACCATATTAGCCTGTTCCCCTTATATATAAGGTGATCAGTCACCCACCCCTCACACACTCGTCCAAGCCCACCCATGCGAGAGATAGAGAACAAAAGATATACAAATGGACAATGAACTAATGAATGACTGAATGCATGGATGCTTGAATTAATTAATTAATTGTTATAACTTAAGTTTGATAGATATTGTTACACTTACTCTCTTTTCACGTTACATTATCAATTATATCAATTATGTTGATGAATGCGCAATAAATTCCATAATGCTAATGCATGTATGTAGACCATTCAAACATGTGTTGCGTGTATCATTTTCTTCTCTTCTCGTAGTTGTAAAGGAACTGTGCTTATTGCCAGAGTAACCGGGCTTCTGTTATGTGCATGTGTAGTTTGGGAAAAAAAAATCAAATAATCTATGCAGACTCATTTTTTTATTCAATATTTTCTGCTATGATAGGTGCACTACAATTTCTATTTAGCTTTTGAATAACTATTTGAAGACCACACAGCTTTCCGAAGATCCAAATATTTTTTTCATTATAGTGTATACGTATAAATTTATGCGTTGGCTGCACTTACGACGAAAGCATTACAAACGTAACATACAGACCATTCGGTTAATCAAAGCCTACACAAAAGTATTTTCAAAATTTAATTAGACTAATGTTAGACAGTAATTTCAAATTGAAACAATAACAGTCCTTTGTGTTGTCATAAATTCGGTGACGTTCCATCAAACAAATGTATTAAATTTTGGACTGAAGGGTATTTCCGAAAAAACAAAGCTTATAAATTAAGTAATTTCTAACAAAAAACTATTTTCTTAAAAGGATGCCCTCATCAATCGATGCCGACTTACATATCCAGAGCCGGTTCACAAAATGGGAGCCCTTCTTTGTTTTTATCATTTTTACAGTATTACTATTCAGTTCTTTACCAGCAGCGATTATAACAGTTCAAAATACTAATTCACGCTTTTAGGACAGCAAACCTCTCTGTTATTTGCTAATTTAATGGCATTTAACAGACCGAATCTAGGTTCATGGCGTATTATTTCGGCAACGGTCAACCCACGGCACGAATGATTCGAACAAAACTGTACACATTCCACGGCTTTCCGTAGTGTAGAAAACACGTTGGAACCCTTGACCATTGCATGACATTCTCCTTTTTTGGACATTAGACATTAGAAGACATAACTATAAAGAATGAAAAGTTTACCTGTTTTTAGCTCACCTAAGCACAACGTGCTCAAGGTGAGCTTTTGTGGTCGTCCAATGTCCGTCATCCGTCGTGCGTCGTCAACATTTACATTGTGGACACTCTAGAGGCCACATTTCTTACTCAATTGACCTGAAAATTGGTCAGAATGTTTGTCTTTATAAACTCTCGGATAAGTTCGAATTTGGGTCACCTGGGGTCATAAACTAGGTCACTACATAAAATTAAAGAAATAACGTGTGGACACTATAGAGGCCACATTTCTTACTCAATTGACCTGAAAATTATTTAGAATGTTTGTCTTGATAAAATCTCGGATGAGTTCAAATTTGGCTCACCTACAGTCATAAACTAGGTCACTAGGTCAAATTAAAGAAATAACTTGTGGACACTCTAGAGGGCACATTTCTTACTCAATTGACCTGAAAATGGGTCAGAATGTTTGTCTTAATTAAATATCAGAATAGTTCGAATTTGAGTCATAAACTAGGTCACTGGGTCAAATTAAAGAAATACCTTGTGGACACTCTAGAGGTCATATTTCTAGCTCAATTGACCTGAAAATTGGTCAGAATGTTTGTCTTGATGAAATCTCGGATGAGTTCGAATTTGGGTCACCTGGTCACTACCTTAAATTAAAAAAATACATTGTGGGCACCCTAGAGGCCACATTTTTTGCTCAATTGACTTGAAAATTGGTCAGAATGTTTGTCTTAATTAAATCATAGATGAGTCTGAAATTGGGTTACCTGGGGTAATAAACTAGTTCACCAGGTCAAATTAAAGAAATACCTTGTGGACACTCTAGAGGCCACATTTCTTACTCAATTGACCTGAAAATCATTTAGAATGTTTGTCTTGACGAAATCTCGGATGGGTTTGAATTTTGATCACCTGGGGTCATAAACTAGGTCACCAGGTCAAATTAAAGAAATACATTGTGGGCACTCTAGAGGCCACATTTCTTACTCAACTGACCTGAAAATTGGTCAGAATGTTTGTCTTGATAAAATCTCAGATGAGTTCGAATTTGGATCACATGGGATCATAAAATAGATCTCTAGGTCAAATAAAAGAAATACATTGTTGACACTCTTGAGGCCACATTTCTTACTCAATTTACCTGAAAATTGGTCAGAATGTTTTTTTTTTTTTTTTTTTTTTTTTTTGTTGTTGTTGTTGTTTTGTTTTTTTTAATGAAATCACGGATGAGTTCGAATTTCTTCACCTAGGGTCATAAACTAGGTCACTACGACAAATAAAAGAAATGCCTTGTGGGCACTCTAGAGGCCACATATTTTGCTCAATTAACTTGAAATTTGGTCAAAATGTTTGTTTTAATTAATTCTCGGATGAGTTTGAAATAGGGTTACCTGGAGTCTTAAACTAGGTAAATAGGTCAAATGTAAGAAATACATTTCGGACACTCTAGAGGCCACATTTCTTACACAGTTGACCTGACTATTGGTCAGAATGTTTGTCTTGATGAAATCTCGGATAAATTCGAATTTGGGCCACCTGGAGTAATATACTAGGTCACTGGGTCAAATTAAAGAAATAAGTTTTGGACACTCTAGAGGCCACATTTCTCACTCAGTTGACCTGAAAATGGATCAGAATGTTTGTCTTGATGAAATATCGGATGACTTCGAATTTGGGTCACCTGGGGTTATAAACTAGGTCACTAGGTCAAATTAAAGAAATACATTGTGGACAAACTAGAGGTCATATTTCTAGCTCAGTTGACCTAAAAATTGGTCAGAATGTTTGTCTTGATGAAATCTTGGATGAGTTCGAATTTGGGTCACCTGGATGATAAATTTGGTCACTACGATAAATTAAAGAAATACATTGTTGGCACCCTAGAGGCCACATTTTTTGCTCAATTGACTTGAAAATTGGTCAGAATGTTTGTCTTAATTAAATCTCAGATGAGTTTGAAATTGGGTTACCTGGGGTCATAAACTAGTTCACTAGGTCAAATTAAAGAAATACCTTGTGGACACTCTAGAGGCCACATTTCTTACTCAATTGACCTGAAAATTAATTAGAATGTTTGTCTTGACGAAATCTCGGATGGGTTTGAATTTTGATCACCTGGGGTCATAAACTAGGTCACCAGGTCAAATTAAAGAAATACATTGTGGGCACTCTAGAGGCCACATTTCTTACACAACTGACCTGAAAATTGGTCAGAATGTTTGTCTTGATAAAATCTCAGATGAGTTCGAATTTGGATCACATGGGATCGTAAAATAGATCTCTAGGTCAAATAAAAGAAATACATTGTTGACACTCTTGAGGCCACATTTCTTACTCAATTTACCTGAAAATTGGTCAGAATGTTTTTTTTTTTTTTTTTTTTTTTTGATGAAATCAGGGATGAGTTCGAATTTTCTTCACCTAGGGTCATAAACTAGGTCACTACGACAAATAAAAGAAATGCCTTGTGGGCACTCTAGAGGCCACATATTTTGCTCAATTAACTTGAAATTTGGTCAAAATGTTTGTCTTAATTAATTCTCGGATGAGTTTGAAATAGGGTTACCTGGAGTCTTAAACTAGGTAAATAGGTCAAATGTAAGAAATACATTTCGGACACTCTAGAGGCCACATTTCTTACACAGTTGACCTGACTATTGGTCAGAATGTTTGTCTTGATGAAATCTCGGATAAATTCGAATTTGGGCCACCTGGAGTAATATACTAGGTCACTGGGTCAAATTAAAGAAATAAGTTTTGGACACTCTAGAGGCCACATTTCTCACTCAGTTGACCTGAAAATGGATCAGAATGTTTGTCTTGATGAAATATCGGATGACTTCAAATTTGGATCACCTGGGGTCATAAACTAGGTCACTAGGTCAAATTAAAGAAATACATTGTGGACAAACTGGAGGTCATATTTCTAGCTCAATTGACCTAAAAATTGGTGAAAACGTTTGTTTTGATGAAATCTCGGATAAGTTCGAATTTTGGATACCTGGGGTCCTAAACTAGGTCACTAGGTCAAATGAAAGAAATATTTTTTGGGCACTCTAGAGGCCACATTTCTTACTCAATTGACCTGAAAATTGGTCAGAATGTTTGTCTTGATCAAATCCTGGATGAATTCGAATTTGGGTCACCTAGGAACATATATATAAACTAGTTCACGAGGTTAAATTAAAGAAATACCTTGTAGGCACTCTAGAGGCCACATTTTTTGCTCAATTGACTTGAACAATAGTCATAATGTTTGTCTTAATTAAATCTCGCATGAGTTTGAATTTGCATCACTTGGGGTCATAAACTAGGTCACTAGGTCAAGATAAAGAAATACCTTGTGGACACTCTAGAGGCCACATTTCTTACCAAATTGACCTGAAAATTGGTCAGAATGTTTGTCTTGATGAATTCTCGAATGACTTTGAATTTGGGTCACCCGGGGTCATAAACTACGTCACCAGTTCAAATTGACACTCTAGAGGCCCATTACTTACTCAACTGACCTGAAAATTGGTCAGAATGTCTGTCTTGATGAAATCACGGATGAGTTCGAATTTGCGTCACCTAGGGTCATAAACTAGGTCAATAGGACAAAAATAAAGAAATACCTTGTGGACACTCTAGAGGCCACATTTTTTGCTCAATTAACTTGAAAATTGGTCAGAATGTTTGTCTTAATTAATTCTCTGATGAGTTTGAAAATGGATCAGAATGTTTGTCTTCATGAAATATCGGATGAGCTCGAATTTGTGTCACCTGATGTCATAAACTATGTCACTAGGTCAAATTAAAGAAATACATTGTGGACACTCTAGATGTCATATTTCTGGCTCAGTTGACCTGAAAATTGGTCAGAATGTTTGTCTTGATGAAATCTCGGATGAGTTCGAATTTGTGTCACCTGGATCATAAACTAGGTCACTACGTTAAATTAAAGAAATACATTGTTGGCACCCTAGAGGCCACATTTTTTGCTCAATTGACTTGAAAATTGGTCAGAATGTTTGTCTAAATTAATTCTCGGATGAGTCTGGAATTGGGTCACCTGGAGTCTTAAACTAGGTCACTAGGTCAAATGTAAGAAATACATTTTTGCCACTCTAGAGGCAACATTTCTTACTCAGTTGACCTGAAAAAGAAATACCTTGTGGGCACTCTAGAGACCACATTTATTGCTCAAATGACCAGAACATTAATCAGAATGTTTGTCTTAATTAAATCTCAGATGAGTTTGAAATTGGGTCACCTTGTGCCATAAACTAGGTCACAAGGTCAAATAAAAGAAAAAAATTGTAGACACTCTAGAGGCCACATATCTCACTCAATTGACTTGAAAATTGGTCAGAATGTTTGTCTTGATGAAATCTCGGATGACTTTGAAATTGGGTCACCTGGGATCATAAACTAGGTCACTATGTCAAATTGAAGAAATACCTAGTGTGCACTCTAGAGGCCACTTTTTTGGTCAGTTGACTAGAAAATTGGTCAGAATGTTTGTCTGAATTCAAATCCGGGATGAATTTGAAATTGAGTCAACTGGGTCATAACCTAGGTCCATAGGCTGACTGTAAAAAAATACCTTGTTGACACTCTAGAGGCCACAAATCTTACTCAATTGAACTGAAAATTGGTCAGAATGTTTATTTTGATGACTTCTCGGATGCCTCTGAAACTGGGTCACCTAGGCTCATAAACTAGGTCATTAGGTCAAATTAAAGAAATACCTTGTGGGCACTCTACAGGCCGTATTTTTTTGCTCAATTGACTTGAAAATTGGTCAGAATGTTTGTCTTATTTCAAGTCCCGGATGAAAGCTTAAAATTGAGTCACCTGGGGTCATAAACTAGGTCACGAGGTCAAATTAAAGAAATACCTTGTGGACACTCTAGGGACACATATTTTACACAATTGACCTGAAAATTGGTCAGAATGTTTGCCTTGATAAAATCACGGATGAGTTTGAATTTGGGTCACCAAGGGTTATAAACTAGGTCACGAGGTCAAATTAAAGAAATACCTTGTGGGCACTGTGGAGGCAACATTTTTCTTTCTTTTTTTTTTTTTTTTTTTTTTTTTTTAATTGACCTGAAAATTTGTCAGAATGTTTGTATTAATTGAATCTCGTATGAATTTGAAATTGGATCAACTGGGGTCATATACTAGGTCACTAGGTCAAATTTAAAGAAATATCAAGTGGGTGTTCTAGCGGCCACAATTCTTGCTCGGATGACTTAAAAATTTGTCTACATATGGTTATTAACAAGGTCACTGGGTCACATTGAAGAAATACCTTGTGGGCACTCTAGAGGCCACAATTCTAGCTCAATTGACCTGAAAATTGGTTTACATGTTTGACTTGATGATATCTCGGACCAATTAGAAATTGGGTCTCATAGGGTCATAAACTAGGTTACTAGATCAATGTATTGTGAGCGCTGTAGAGGCCACAATTTTTGCTCAACTGACCTGAAAATTTATCAACATGTTTGACTTGATGATATCTTGAATGGCTTTAAAATTGAGCCACATAGGGTCATAATCTAGGTCACTAGGTCAAATTACAGAAATACCTTGCGGGCACTCTAGAGGTGGCAGTTCTTGCCCAATTCACAAGAACCTTGGTTAACAAGTTTGTCTTGACATCTTGGATGAGTTTGAGATATGGTCACATAGGGTCATAAACTAGGTCACAAGGTCAAATTGAAGAAATAAATTTTGGACACTCCAGAGGCCACATTTTCAGCTCAGTTGACCTGACACTTGGTCATTATGATCCTGGAGTGAAATTTCGCCTATTGACTCAGGTGAGCGATCCAGGGCCATCATGGCCCTCTTGTCAGTTGTTTTTGAGCCGACAATTTCGGAAGCGGACGACCAATACAACATTTTGTCGTCGGAGCCATTGGCTGCAGGTATGAAGTTTCCTACCCGTGTCAGATTATCCTGGCAACATAGAATATTTCATAAAACTTAAGGAAAATGCTACCTAAGAACCTTACGGTCATTTATTTGTGGACTTGAAACCATTCACTCCCGAATGTGAAACAAGGTCTGAGATGGCAAAAAAGACCCTTTTTATCTGAATCGACAAATCAGGAAGAAGTACCAGCTCAGATTATTATTAAGGATGCTGAAACGATAAATTCGGATCATAATTATATCAGTCTGAGTTCAAACAGATAACATTACGGATAATACTTCAGAAAATATATCTGAGGAAATGTTTGAGAAAATGAATGCCTGTGATGACTGTGGTATTCTTTCTGACACACCGCATGACATGTCAAATGTAGGTAAAGTTCTGCAAACGAAGACCCGCAAATAAAAAAGGTTTAAATCAGAAGACTGACCATGAGCCAGACCATTAGAATGACCATGAGCCAGATGAAAATGAAGGCTTTATAAACTTGTAGCAAAAAGATCAGGAAAATGGAGACACAAAATTTGAACAATTCAAAGACCGTTACCTGGCTGATTGAGAAAGCGAAGAATATGCCACAGATATGGCAGAAAAAACTGATGCAATCGTACAACGAGCGTGAATTTTTCCGTTTATGTACACAGCTGCTTGAAAAATATTTTATACCCATGAACAACAGTGGAATACACCGCCATATCACGAAGAAAATAACAGATCTCGTTTGAAAAGGGTCATCGTTAACAAATGTGACAAACAAAGTTTTGAGAAAAAATATATATAAATTTGACAGTTTATTTGACATCGAAGCTGACGAGAGTAAAGTGATGAAAGTAGCTCAGAAGCAGAGACTGAAACGCAGTCCTAACCCCACTTCAACTCTCGGCCAAGTCTGTATGGTTAAGTTGGTCTAATGACACATCCATGCCCTTTGAAGACTTGCACTTGAAACCTGCAATACGACATGAACCATTTACAATATGCGAGACAAGAAAATTGTAAAATGAAACGTCATCTCTTGTTGTATGTTAAATGGTATAGCGAGATAGCATCAAAAATTAGTTGAAAAGTAGGTATATGTCACGCATGGACTCGTCTGCAAGATAAGTATTTTACACCTAATCAGTGTGGGTTAAACCTCCTGTGAGAGTGGACGCAATTTGCTACCGCTCTCCGGTTCGTAAAAATATTGGAAAATAGAAGACGATATTCGTAACAGAAATAGGCTACATTTTCAGCGAGATAAAACGCTCTAGATAGATAATCACGTAATTTTAACTCGGGCCAAAACAAGCAGACAAAAAAGCTTTGTCTCTTACTCGATAAACGTTTCATTGTCAGTTTATATTGTTGTTTATGTTTAGGATAAAATGTTTAAAATTACGTACCTTGACGAGATAATTTATAAACCCGCAAGTTTTCATATTATCTCATCATGGTTCGTGGTTTTGAACATGTATTCCCCCAAAACAAAAAATAATATTAACCGTAAGTGAAAGGTTTATCAAGTTGCAGTAATATACACTGGCTGTGTGTATCATTTGTGTGTGTCATTTTTAAACAGCGATTACGTAATCGCTGTTTAATAATATCGATTTTTATACTTTACAACGATAGTGGTTAAATCCACAAGTTTAGCTTAACCTTTCGTCACTAAGTCTTGCTGCTTATTCTTTTAATCATTATACATGTGGTAATGAATTAAACAAGTACTTCTATGTATATAGTAAGATACCGGTCAAAGGCAGCAGACGACGTTTTTAAGCGATCTGTTTGGAGCAGGCTTCCGTGTTACCAAAATTGCCTTCCTTCAACCTGTATTCTTGTTTAAAAGCATACAATCCGGAGTATTAGAGATTTGCGAATTAATACGAAGACGAATACGGTGACGGCGACGATAAAAATCGAGGGGTTGGTTCAATATACACAGGTATGACGCGCCACGTTAAAATTGTATATCAGTATAAATCACATAAATGAAAAGTCTGCTTTGTGTGGTCTTATAAATATAGGACATTATAATCATTGATTCCAATATTGTTGACATGAAATGTGAAGTTAAGCTAAAAAAAAACTTACCAGCAATACACAGATTGAGAGTTAGCAAAATATATTTAAGGTGCATTCTGGGAGTCTTATTCTTATAGTTCATTCTTATCTGGACAGTTAGAGAACTGTTAACCCTTAGAGTGTTGAATAAAAAACATGACCTTTTTCAACTTGGAATGGTGCAAAAATAATGCTATTCCAAGGTTGTATGGGCAAGATTATGAAACATAGTAGCAAACAGTGAATATCCAAGACCAGACTGTACACTGTCCGAAGGCATGTTTAGTCGGTTCAAGCGCAGTAAGGGTTAAAAAAATTGAGCTTTGCACTGGCAAATGAAGTCATAATGCATCTCCGTATTGCATTATATTATGAAAGTCATGACATAATTATGGATCCATGAAATTCATTTTGCCTTGCACACCGACTGAATCATGTGGTAGAATGGTCCTTTGACATGCAGAAATTTGACCACTTGCAAAAAGTTTCGATCCAGGTCAGCCTGTGCGGATGCAGTTGATAACTTTGTAAAACATTGAAAGAAATTGATGCTCTTTTTCCCACAATGCTTTAAATAGTTTTGAAAGTTATTGATTTACCGTTGCGTAGGTTCGAAAACGGTACTATTGAAAATTGCTATTTTCCTTTCTCTTCAATATGAATTTTGTCCCGCGTGTAGGCCTGATTTGTGACACTTCCCCAACCCTTTACCAAACATTCCCCAGTCTTAACAACACTTGGGGGAAATATTTTGAAACATTGTGCGAAAATTAATAAATACTAATATTTTATAAGAGACAAATTCCTGCATGTGAACCATATTTAATTTGTCATCTGCAAATACTTTCAATTTGGACCAGTCTAGTTTTTTTTTTATAAAGTTAAGTACATCTAAAATTACCTGAACTGTAAGGGGTAAGACAGTTGAAATACGGAAAAAATGAAAGAGCTTCTTTGTTAAGGTTTTTTATTTTAGTTTTACTGGAATTTAACGCCATTTTAACAGCTCAGGTCATGTCATGGCGGTCAGTGACGCACCCATGTGTTTCCCGGCTTTCTCACACAAGTACTGACACAACTTTCTTTCCAAAGCCACTGACTACTTTTATCACATGCATCAGAGATGAGAGGCGAAAAATCGCTGGAAAGAAAGTTTGCCTCAACTGGGTATCGAGCTCACAACTACCAGGTCACGATATGCTAACCACTGAGATACTCTCTTTTTTAAGCACTGGCACTTTTGATACTTCACAGTCTAGTGTACTGAAGATTGTAACAACAGGGGCTAGGAATATTATGAAGAATTTATTGCAGCATTGATCCATGATACATGTATGCTGCCATGGCATATGAAGGTATTTCTTGCAACTGTGCACCAATGGCAAAACATCAGATACTGCCAATTGGAGCATCATGATTTACATTTTTGTTTGAGTAGTATATTAACTCTTTACCAAATGAAAAACTTTCAGACTTATCAGAATTAAAGGCATTTGCAGACGACAAATGAGGGTTAAATGAAGAAATTGGTTTTGAAAACGTTGTGTGAAGTGGAGAAAATGCTGTTTATCTATATTTTCTCCTTTTCCTACAATGATTTTGAAAGCTTTCTCTCCCAGGATTGTGAAATCATGGGATTATTGGTAAAAAGTTAAAGAAACATTTACAAGACAGTTGGAACGATATGGAGACAACGCCCGGGAAATGTTACCTCGCTTGTTACTATATGTTCGGGAGTTGTTTGCTGGAGAAAAGAATCGGTTTGCTTGTGTAGAAAATGGTAAGTTTTATGTATACAAGGGACCTGTCGCACTTAAGGGACCATCTGACATCGTCGAAAAGTATCAAACCTGCTCAGCCTGTGCAGTTTCGGCAGTCTGCGTGGGTCGAAACCTTTCGCTTTAAGTAGGAGATTCTATGCATATTAAATGGCCCTTCTACAGTCATTGTTTTAGAATTCGACCCGACCCGACTCGGCCTTACCTGGCTTTGCAGGCTTTTCGTTTATGTGATTAAGGCTTATATAAACCCCGCTCGATACTATTCATAATACCGGAATTTCTCATTTTAGTAATACAGGTATGTATAGGGTTATTTTACTGATTAATTTTATTGATATGTGTTAGTTTTCCACACCAATTAGTAAAATTCACAATTACCCAAAGGATAAGTAAGCGCACCCTAGACGCACAGGATTATCTTGATTCTGTTTTCAGAAAATTATCTCGTCACGGTACGTGATTTAAACCTGTATTTCCAAACACAAACAATAATATAAGCTGATAATGAAAGGTTCATCATGTGAGAGCTAATGTGGCGAGTCACACGTGTATATTGAAACAACCCCTCGATTTGTCTCGTCACCGTCACCGTATTCGTTTTCGTATTAATTCGCAAATCTCTATTAGGACCGTTGTAAATAAGACTTTTGAACACACTGAAGGAAAACGAGAAAATTGAGAGAGAGAGAGGGGGGGAGAGATTGAGAGAGAGAGAGAGAGAAAGAGAGGTGCTTGAACACATGAAACCATTTATAATTTGGGACTACTTTTCTCGAGTCGATTTTCCTATTTTGTACAATAAACCACGGTATTTTCAGATTTCGTGTAAATAATTACATGCTGACCCCTTTCTCATACTGTTTTCTCTTTTACAACATCGAACGGTTGTGTAACTTGATTATGGACTTTGCCTACCGATATCAATACTCTTTTTTCTATTATGTCTTACCATAGCATCTGTTCTTACATAGTCAACATGTCGTCTGCTACAGACCAACTCGCCCAAGAATCATCAATTACGTCACGTTTCTTGAACATTCTTTTGCATTAGGCACTACTAAAATAGATTTGAAAATTCCCTCATTTTCCCCTCATTCAACATGGCTGATTTATATAAACTACAGAACAAGTGTCCTGGTCTATGCCTAGGATATCGACTTCTGCTCCAGTCTACAAAATTGCACGTTCTCTCCGCAGCGTTTGCCTATCAATAATCGTTTTTGAGTCGCCTGGTTGCGAAGCAACCAGGCTCTCATTATTATCATACTGATCTATGGGGTGACGTAAGCATACCTCCGGCTTTGTACTACTTCCTGTCCCAAGTTCCGGTTTACGAGATAAAACATAGTTTTCTAATTATTAAGTAAACAACCCGTTTTTTCTGTTGTAAATAACTTACAATTGTGCCTTTGTGATAATGAATATGTCTATAAAGACTGAGCTATTTAACGGTTCAAACCTTTGAAACAATCATTTCGTCCACAAGGGGCCAAGACCCCATAGCTTAGTCGGTAGGGTACAGGACTTGAGAACAGGAGGTCGCTTGGCCAATTTCTTTCCGAGGATTGATGATAGTCATCGCGACAGGATTCATGCCTCTCTCACCGCTGACTATTGTTTCGACGATAGTTATGTGGGAAAAAAGCCAGTGGCTTGGAAAGAATATTGTACGGAGTACTGGTAAATGAAACTCCAGGAAAACATGGATAGGTGCACTGTCCGCCGTGATAAAATTGAAATAATGTTGAAAACGGCGTTAAACACCATACAATCAACCAATCAATCGTCCACAAAGGTTCACGATAACCGATCTCGCTTACACAGACATCATCTCTAAAAATAGCGCATTATGTATATCTAACAATAGCGGTGGTGAACCAAACAAGTTTGCGGACACGTTGAAAAATACTCTTCTACTACAAGCGTCTTTTCTACGGCACGCTTCTATATGTTGAGAATTCTTAGTGAAAATTGTTTAATAATTACTCATTAGAAGTACATTCTAAATCTCACTATCTGTCCATAACTGTAAACTTGTCTTATTTCAATTCAACACTCAACCTATAATCCTAAAGAGAAAAGCGATACCGAGCTAAAATGGAAGCCTTCATATAGTATTTTTTCCAACAGTAGGCTAATTTTTTACACAAATTTACAACGACTTGGAATGTTTGCGTTGACTTCTTAGACACTCTTACACGTTGGTTCTTCACAGCTTTTTATTCTAGACTTTAAATACTTTGCAAACCCATATTTTAGGTGCACCAGAGATCTTGCATAGCGTATGTAATGCGTACGGTTCTAGGCTGTGCAAAGTCATCGCTTAGCAGGTGCTGTATGAATGTAGCTGTGCGATAAACATAGATCTTGTAATCACGTGGCGTATAACGTCATTTGTACCACGGAATTCTTTATAAATTTACATATTTATGGATCTGTCTCGGCGTACACCGACCTAACGCCTCACCGATCCATGCAGAGAGAGTGTCATAAAGTTTATAGTGTTTAGTTAATTGTTTTTCGTCTTTAAAGAGGTGAATTTGTCAAAGTCTGCTGTTTTTTTTTTTTTTTTTTCCAGTGTGCGATTAACCTAGATCTAGTATTTAGGAAACAATTCACAGATCAGTGTTTACCCACTCAAACAAAAAGTTCTTTATTGCAGACAGAGTTTGTTAGTGTTGTAAAGGTTAATAAAGATTTGCGAATAGCGAACATTTTGTTTAAGCAAAGCAATGTACCTGTAGATATCTACAGTTTTCAATTGGTGTGGAAGCAGTTCTAATTCCTTTGACGTTATAAAACGCAGACAAAGTTAAAAGGCTAATGATCATGCTGTTGGGTTATATCGTTTTTCTTGAGCTGTAGCAGCCTCATTCTTAGAGTCCATTGTGGACAAAACTTGAACTCGGACAACAACAAAAACAAATAATTTCCAAAGGACAGGTAGATTGCTGAGTCAAATATTTGTGTGTGCTACAGAGGCCACATTTCAGTCCAATGATCATAAATTTGCCCGGCTGTTTGTTTCAATAATATTTTTGACAAAACTGAATATAGATCAACTGGGGTTAAAAGAAAAGGTTGTCACTTGGTCAAATCAGACGAAACCGTAATAGTGCTGTAGAACCCATTTGTGTTCAGTCCAATACTCATGAAACTTAGATATGGGTGAGTTGCAAAAGGGCATTTTTGGACTATGTCACTGGATCCCATACCAGAAGACCAAGTTCAACTGAGATCCATAGTCATGTTGCCTAGATGGTCCTCTTGTGTATTTGTTGAAGTGGTTCTGCTTTGTTTCTATAAAGTTCACAGAAGCTTCAAAACTGAGTAGTAACATTTCAAAATCACCGCCTCTAAAACTGTATAAGCAATTATACCCAAATTTTCATATCCAGCATCCTGTATTTGGAAAGGACAATTATCCAAGTTAACCGATATATACATGTACATATGAACCACATGGTCCAATTTTAGAAAATATTTTTCATACAAAAACAACTTGTTCTACATCTGGAGAGAAAATGTATACCCTGTTCTACTGAAATCATTCAGAATGTTTGTTTTAGCAATATGTGTAAGAATTAAGTTATACATGTAAATTAAGTCATCCAGATTCTGCACTAGAAAAACATTTTATTAACCTAGAGGCCTAGTTTTTGTCCACATTCTTTACAGGCATTATTAAGCTAGGGAGGAACTGCAAATACTGATGGAACTTCGACAGTTATTATCCCCCGCTGAATTTCGGGTGGGGGAGGGAGATATAGTTTTTACGTTGTCTGACTGTCTGTCCGTTCGTCCGTCCGATCGTCCGTCCATCCTGACAGGTATATTCTAAAATTGTTGACGAAAGTTAATGAAACTTCATACATGTGTTCCTCATGATAGTCCGCCAATATACCTTTTTTTAATGTAATGCCTTGTCATGGAAAAAGGAGGCTTGATGTGTATTTCCATTATGGACCAGTATCTCTTTAACTACTGGACAAAATTTTATCAAACTTCATATTTATATTGTTTATCTTAAGCCACAGACAGTCAGTATTTGTTTTTATTTAATGAAATGCCATGTCACGGAAAAGTGGGGCTTGTATAATTTCACAAATAACAAAAAGTCCAGGTTTACATGCAAAACACAATACCTCTTATACTTATGTTTCTATCAAAAAAGGTCTTTTTCGGCGGTGGATATCATTTCAAGGAAATAACTTGTTTTATATTGATTTTACCTTTTGAAAACCAGTTTTTAAATGAAGTCACCCGGGATAAGAGACTTTGAACTTTTTAAAGCTGTTCCTGGTGCCTAAATTTTAATTATCACCACATATTTTTTCATGTAAATCTTAATACTAATTTTTGTAATTCAAGGATGACAACTCTGAAATATGATTGCATATCATGCTACATGTATCTTATGGTTTGATTATTTTGTATCTTGAATACTTTTAATAGATTTGAAATTTAAACAGGGTGAAAACTTCTAACCAATTACCCTCCGCGCGACTCTCAGGACTAAAAGGAAGAATAGTATAACATTCAGGTGAAAATGGAGATGTGGACATTATGTTGGGTGGCTACAGATAAACCTTACAATTCTACAAATCATGGTAAGTACACGAACAACATGTATCAGCTCAACACATGTCGAAATCTATTTTCTTTACAATGTTACACAGTTATGTTTTAAATCAAATCAAACAAAATCGCAAGACACTCCACACTATCAAGACAAAGAAGTAAACACATTAAAAATGAAAACCTTTGGGGTATGTTTAAAGAATGTTTGCTGAATAAGGCTAACAAAGAGTAGTATTTTCTTCATGGACTACGTAGCCTTTTTAGACATTTTTAGAATTCCTGCCAAATTTCACAAAGACTTCTGGGATTGTCACAAAATCACTGGCATGCGTCGATTTCGTATTCAAATAAGTACGATGACGTCATAACTGATGTAATAAAGATAGGCAGAGTTACCTTTTGCAAAACTTCCTTTCACGTTATTAAACGCCCGAAATGGCACCTTATTACCAAAGTTAGTTAATGCGCCGAATTCAAATGTAAACAACAACAGCAAAAAAAGAAAAAAAAAAAAAAAAACGTGGCCAAATATTGCCTAACAAAAAAATAAACCTTTCCATTAGCAATCGTATTTCTGTTAAATATGTATATGTTGTGATGAACCACAAAATCTCTACCACTCCAATTTGAACGACTTCTAAATACTTACAAAGTCATAGATTGAACAAGATGTCATCAATAAGACACAAGATGTTTGGTTATTATGTAAATTAACCGGGTGACGTATACAAATCAGGCTCATCTATATTCATCCAAACGCATACTTTTTCATCTGACGTCGTGATTTTCGCGGTTGTTTTAAGTCTCGTACTGCTACGAGGTCGTCAAACCACAGGCCTTTGAAGCCCCATTGGTCTATCAGGGAACACTAAAATTTTCGATGGTCGATCTTCGAACACTTTTGCTTATTGGTGCATCGCCTGTATATCACGGAATTTTCATTTACGCCGTTAATATAAATAGCACATTGGTGACTGCCTCTATATTGTATATAACCTATATACAATAAAGAGGTAGTCGCCAATGTGCTATTTATAGTAACGGTGTCGGATAAGGAAATTTTGTTATCCCGTGTTAGACCAGTGGAGTTTCAGTGGCCTATGGTCAAACCCATAAGAAAGTGAAAAGGCATATGAATAGTTCATCCAAAAACTTTACTCCTGAAAATATTCTATTGCCAAATTGTTGAAAATGATACTTTATGTATTTGCTTTTTTTTACAATTAGAGATCTACAAACATTTTTTGCATTTCCTATTGTGACAAATAAATGGCTATGAGCGGTAAAGGCACAGATTCGAACCGGGTCGAACTTGAAAAATCCAATTAGACCGAGCCGAACCGGATTGGTCTTAATAACCGGATTGGTCTTAATAACCGGATTGGTCCGGATCGAACCGGAACGGACTTAATGACTAGATTTGACCATTTTTCTTCAATCTTTCAAATCTGGACCAACCAAGTCCAAAGCCATACTTTGGTTTTTAAATGTAAATTGAATTTTCCAATTAATAATTTTCTGATGCACATTTTAATCGAGAGGTTGGTCCTACGTTCCATCTCCAGCCGAGTGTCTTTGTGCAAGGCATTGAAACTTCAGTGCCTCGGTCTAACACTGTTGAAACCCACGACATACATGTACAAGTTAGCTGTCGCCGTGATACCACTCCAATAATACTGAAAGTGGCGTATAACAAAGTCAGTCGATCAATCAATCAGTGAGAAAAAAGTATCAGAAAACAACAGCAGACATACAAACATCGTAGGAAAGAGAACAGATACGGGCTGGTTTTCCGGATGCAGCAAGGATGAAACTCTAATGGGGACCACAGGTTCAAGACGATTTCCCCATTACACATACCAAACAGTCCCCTGTGTCTACAACCCTGGGCAGAAAGGTTCTGATAAACATTGTAGGAAAAAGAGAGAAAATGGTGATGACAAGCATTAACTTCATTTCCTGTAAGTTTCCTACTCTTTTAAAAACAGTGGAATCAGATAATTTGTACCACTTTTAATTTGTCATCAACATTTTGATTTAAGATGTGCGAGATTGATTGATTGAATGGTGTTTTACGACGCTTTCAACATTATTTCAGTCATATCACGGCGACAGATCACATATTCATGTATTCCCTGGGTTTTACCAGTACTAGGCTAGAGCTCTGAAGTGCCTTGCCCAAGGACACACCCACGAAAAACCAAGCAGATCAGATGGGGCTCGAGTCGGGTCCTCCAGGTTACTAGTCTAATACTTTACCACTGAGCAACGCAGGACCCCTTAAGATGGGAGAGTGTGAAATTTTGCCGTCAGTTAACCCTTTACTACACAGACCTTTTTCTAAAGACCCTGCGAGAGAAACCTTTTGAAAAAAAAAAAACATTGTTGGAAAAACTGAAATCGCTGGTAATGTTTTCTTCTACCATTTCAAAGACAATTCCAATCATTTGAGCCGTATTTCATTTGTTGTTTGCATTTGCTTTCAATTTGGACGAGTCCAAAATTTTGTCGCTTGGTAAAAGAGTTAAAGAATAAGTAAGTCAGTATATTTACGTGGAGGATACCATAGATACATGTCACTTACACAGATTTAGTTAATAACGCCCGCTGGCAATATTTAACCTTTGACCTTTTGACACAATGTATTTCTGTAAGTTTCTTTATGCCCTACACTGATCAAACTGAGACTGAGACTGGTTTGTTTGTCTGAATCGTGTCTAACGCCGTTTTCAATATTATTTGTTATATCGCACCCGCCATCGAGCACCTAACCATACTTTGTGTTCTTTTATACCAGTACTTCGAAAAAGCCACTGGCTGCTTTCCGACATAGTGTTTAGCAGTGGGAGTTTCTTAGTCTATAGGCCTACTATGCTAGCTCTCTCTCTCTCTCTCTCTCTCTCTCTCTCTCTCTCTCTCAATCGCACGATGCTTTCCAAGATACATGTACATGCACAAACAAGGTCGGCTTAAAGTTCAATAGAATCATGTCAAAATGATTTAGTTCTTGGAAAGAATTTCTACCGAGGCGAAGTTCAAACCCACAACTTTAGCTCTGAGGTCCTACACTTTACCACTGAGCAACGCAGGACCCCTAGGTACAATACGCTTCAGAGTAGTCTGAGCCCAAGCCTACTACTAGTGAAACCGAGGACATACATAAATTTTCAAAATTTAATTATAACACAATTTTAGATTAGCTGAAGCAAATGGTTCAGCAAATCAGACATTGTATTACTTTCTAAATTGAAAGAGTTTTATCTGGAGTGGTTCGTGAATACGGACCCGGAAGCTCCTTTATGGAAATAAAAAAAGTTACGTGATATTCTTACATGGCCAACCCTTGCATTTATCAAAGCTTGCCACTTTTGTCGCATTGACAAGATTTTCGAAACTTTGAAATGCTACTGGGATACTGTCTTAATTGGCTTTGCGTAGTTTCAGACAAGTGATGTGGGGAAGGGGGATATACATGTAACTGCTTTGCACATGTCGTTTCAATTCATCCCTGTCATATTCAGTCAATGCAATATCCAAGAGATAAATTTTTGATTCATGGAAAATCTCTGATCAAGGACGTTCCTTACTACTAAAAGATAAACAGCTCTAAAACCGTTAAATTCTTAATCTCATTTGCTAACGATAGTTTGAAATACAGGACCCCAAATGGTTGAGCTTAGGTCTCCGTGCAAGGGCACGCGACCTCTGTGTGTGAGTTTGAAGAGTTTACATTATCTTTACCCAATCACAAAATCAGTAACAATTCGTAGTGATGTGTCATAGTAGACAGTTCTAATCTTCAAAGAATATGACATGCGCAGTGCAACGGTACTATCAAGATCCCAAGGCGTTCAACTTATCTCACGAATCATGGGTCGCGAAGGTGGCATTGATTCGCGTATTCCGAAGAAGATACAGTAGATTTCTTTTAAAACTAATGTATTTACTATCCTCAGATCTTTTAAGGTACTCTTCGAAGTTCGCCATATCAAATTATTATGAGTCTGTATTTTACTCGCAGTAATGGTTTGCAGAATTGTGTATGTACATGTATTTTTTCAAGCCTTTCACTACCATTCATGAAGGCCCAAACCTCCTCCCCTTAATGTAATCTAGGAGAGATTAGTATTTACAGAAAATTTAAATATTGACAAACAGAGATGTCTTCAAAAACAGTATAGTATTGCTAACATACAGAAATAGTCTTAAGTGCTTGACCCTGCGTGACTTCAAAAACATATGGGCCATGCTCTGGCAAAAGGGGGCTTAATGCATCTTCGTGATGCGTCATGCCTATCAAGCCATCGGGTGGTTATGGATCCAAAATAGCCATTTCTTTCAAGAACCGACTAAATCATGAGGTAGAATGATCCTTTGAGATACAAAAAAATTACCAACAGCGAACAGTTTCGGCCCAGGTCAGCCTGCGCGGACTGCGCAGGCTGACCTGGGTCGATACTTTTCGCAGATGCATCAAGCCCTCTTTTCTCAGAGCAAGGCTCATATCTATAGGACCCACCGGAAGAGAATGTTATCCCTAAGTATGAGAGCTGACTTTCTATCTCTACATTTTTATCGTCATGTGTGAATTTTGTAGTATTTGGTGTCTTCTCACCTTTGCGAAAAATCACTTTTTAAGTCTTGTCAACGTTTACTTTTAATTTCTATTGAGCACAATACAATTTTGATATATTTAAACCATTTTGAAGTTCTTTTTCAATGTCAGAAAAATAATACTATATCATTTGCATACAGTAACAAAAACAGTTTTAATATGTCTGATTCAATGCCTTTAAACTAATTTAGGGACATACATTCTTCTATATCATTTACATACATGGCGAAGATAAAATGGTGACATTCAGTCGTATTGCATTGCTCCGAGAAAGAAGCTGGAACTTCCGCTTATAACGTTCTTTCGTTTGGCCTAGCCAGGTAGCTCAGTGGTTTCGCATATCCGACTCGTGACATGGTGGTTGCGAGTTCGATACCCGATTGAGGCAAACTTTGTGCCAGCCGATTTTTCGCCTCTTACATCTGATGCATGTGAGAACAGTAGTCAGTGACTTGGACAGAAAGTTGTATCAGTTCTGATGTGAGAAAGCCAGGAAACACATGGGTAGGTGCACTGACCGCCGTGATATGACCTAATCTGTTAAAACGGCGTTCAACTCCAATACAAAGAAACAAAAGTTTGACCCTAGATTTGATATTTCGATACAATGAGATATATGTATATCATAAACTGCTTTAAGCCGAAATTAAATAGTCTTCGTTGAGATCATTGGCTGAATTCAAAACAGATCCCTTGCAATAAGGTAATGGCAGTGAGTTTTTTCCACATGTCGTTTTTATTTAGCGAGAAGAACTACATATCGGAAATGCTTTAAGTATCCGAAATGTCCATTGACCTATATACCGTCCGAAAACAGGGCTACTTTTAAAATGATTCATAGTCAAATTTATATTTAAATCATACCCCATCTGTACGTCTTAGATTCTGTAATGTATTTTTTGTACAAAATTGATCTCATTTTATTCACTGATCAAACTGGATCACATGAAATTGGGGAAAATGGGGAAGCCTAGGAGGCCGCCATTATTGCGCTTTGCTTAACCCTATAACGTAGTGGTAGGGGTAAGTAATCCAGACTTATGAGGCGTTAGCCGAAACATGTCTGGTGTTATTCAGAGTTTATTAAATTTAATACACTCAAAGGCGTGTGACGTTTTAATGAATCGGTTCAGTCACTAAACCTTGTGTCGGACCGGCATTTGCCGAATTTTTCGTTTCCGTATATATACTTTTTGTTATGAATATATTGTCGACTGTACCCATATTTTTACGGAATCCCCCTTGTGCGTCTATATAAACATTTTAATCTGTGGCCCATTTTGTTACCAGTGAAAAAAAACCTAAATGTAATAAGTAAAGAGCAGATGTTCCTGATTTGGAAGAGCCTAAGGTTTTCATTTGATAAAAGATAAAATTTTGTCAACCAGTAGTAGATTAACAATGTTACATAAAATGTAAATGTAAATAAATATATCGATAAGAAAGTAGGCGGGATTGAGAGAGGTATTCTTTCAGGGATTTTTTTCTTATTTTTTAAAATTTAAACTTCCTTACCACATGATACCAGGAAGGAGAGTATCTACATTTTACCCTACATTGAAGTGTTAAACAGTTATCAGGTGTTTTATCAAACAAGTTTACATCTTTAATTATATATCCGTTTATATCAACATAATGTTTTTGTAAAGCTATTGTGTATAAATATTTGTGAACGGGTGAAAGGTAAAGTTCTTTCTTTCTTTCTTTCTTTCTTCCTTTCTTTGGTTGTGTCTGTCCTTTTTCTGTCCGTCCGCCTTTCAGTCCGTCCGCCCGTCCGCCCGTTTGTCCATATTCATGGACGGGTGAAACGTAAAGTTTTTTCTTTCTTTTTTTTTTTTTTTTTTTTCTTGTTTCTGTCCTTTCTCTGTCCGTCTGTCAGTCCGTCCGCCCGCCGTTTTTTCTTTTTTTTTTTTCTTTTTGTTTCTGTCCTTTCTCTGTCCGTCTGTCAGTCCGTCCGCCCGCCGTTTGTCCGTCCAGCCGCCCGTCCTCGCTAAGACTGTTTTCACTCAACATTTTACCAGATCACAAATTACAGGAACGTCCAGAAGGAACTTATTTGCAATCGACAAGTTAAATGTGGTTAAATAATGAAATTTGTCCCAGAAAGGCTTGAAATCATTGTAGGAAATTATGTTTTCAAAGGCTATAATTTCGTGGGAACTCTTTGGTGAGGGATCAAGGGTATCATATCTTCGACTAATATATGATTTACGTCATTTACTCGAATTATGGTTCGAAAGTTCTACTTTATTTGACACTCAACTCCCAATTCAGAGAGAAAACTAAAAAAGTAACATTTCGTAGTTCTCATTCACTATATACAAGATGACAGAATTTTAGTCTTGTACACAATGAAAGCCTCCTCAAGGAAATACATTAATGATAAGGAAATAATGTTTAATATCCTTCTTATTATCTACATCTACGTCCCTGGCATATGGACCAATAGAAAAATTGGCACTATTCTCGACATATTTCCTGAAGGATTGTTTCGCAGGCAGGGTTTCAGACCCCGGTACATGTAGGTCCCGGGTTAGTCGACTCTTATCGACACAGTAACTGACAGGGAGAAACTGGACCATGTAGTACATATGGGGTTCCGGGTTAGTCGACCGTGCATACCCCTGTCCAACCCTGGTGGCACAGTAAATGACAGGCAGCAACTAGACTATGTAATACATGCAGGTCCCGGGTCAGTTGAACATGAATAACCGTGTCCAATGTTATAGCACAGTAAATAGCAGGGAGTAACTAGAATACGGCCTGATAATCTAGCTCAGAGACCCGTATGTTTTATTTTTAGCTCACCTGAGCACTTCGTGCTCAAGGTGAGCTTTTGTGATGTTGTTGTGTCCGTCATGGGTCGTCTGGTCGCTAACATTTACCTTGTGGGCACTCTAGAGTCAGTCAGGTACTCATGAAACTTGGTCAGAATGATTGTCATGATGAACTCTTGGAAAAGTTGGAAATTGGGTCAGGTTCGGTCAAAAAGTTGTTCACTGGGCTAAATCTTAGGAAAATATTCTGTGCTCTCTAGAGGCCACATTTCCAGCCTGTTACTCTTGAAACTTGGTCAGAATGTTTGTAATGATGATATCTTGGACAAGTTTGATATTGGTTCATGTTGAGTCAAAAAGTAGGTCACTGGGCCAAATCTTATAAAAAAAACTCTCGTGTGCACTCTAGAGGCCGCAATTTCAGTCTGAAACTTATGAAACTTGCTTAAAATGTTTGTCTAAATGATATCTCGGACAAGTTCAAAATTGAGTCATGTCGTGTCAAAAAGTAGGTCGCTGGGCCAAATCTTAGAAAAACCCCGTGTGCTTTCTAGAGGCCACATTTTAGCTTGAAACGCATGAAACTGGGTCGGATTGTTTGTCTTGATAATATCTCAGACACGTTTGAATTTGGGTAATGTCGGGTCAAAAAGTAGGTCACTGGGCTAAACCTTAGGACAACTTTGTGTGCACCATAGGGGACACATGTTTTGCTTTATACCCGTGAAAATTGGTCGAATGTTTGTCTTAATGATATCTCAGACAAGTTTGAAATTTGGTCAGGTCGGGCCAAAAAGTAGGTCACAGGGTCAAATCTTGGAAAAACCTTGTGTTCACTCTAGATGCCACAATTTCAGGTTGATATTTACAAAACTTAGATGTTTCTCTTGATGATATTTTAAACAGGATTGAAATTGGGTCATCTTGGGTCAAAAAGTACGATACCGGGCCGACTCTTTGAAAAACCTCGTGTGCACTCTAGAGGCTACATTTTCAGCCTTGTCTTAATGAAATCTTAGGCAAGTTTGAAACTAGGTCACATCGGGTTAAAAAGATGGTTACTGGGCAAAATCTTCGAAAAACTAACTTGTATGCATTTTAGAGGCCACATTTTCAGCCTGATACTCATGTAACTTGGTCTGAATATTTTTTTTTGATGATATCTTGGACAAGTTCGAAATTGGGCCATGTTGGGTCAAAAAGTAGGTCATTGCACTCATGTGTTTTACATCATTAAAACCATGATCTCTTGAGCTTTATCCACTGTACATTACTTTACTCAGGTGAACGCGTTAGAGCCAGTGGCCCTCTTGTTTCTAATACACTCGAAAGTCAGGGGTTTCCAAGCGGTCTCAATTGAAGCTATTCGGGATGATGTTGGGGTCCCTGCGTGGCTCAGTGTAGGATTCGGAAAATAAATACAGAGGCTTCGACCTTTACTTGACGAACTGGGGCTTTGTGGGCCATTTCAGAAAGTAAGCCTAGTACTGGAGAAACCCAGGAGATATATGAATGTGGGAGCTGTGGCCCTGTTATGATTGAAGTAATGTTGCGAGCAACGTAAAACAACTTTAAAATAATCTGTGTGGCTATTTTTTTATAGGCACACCACCGCCGACAAGCCGGGTCATATAGGGTTCTATCGGCATTTACAAGGTCTATTTTACACGGTAAGGACTCGATCCCAAACCACGAGGAAGTCTGATGAAGACGCAGTCCTGTCATGTTACATGACTCCACGATAATAAACGATAAATTACACCGTATGACACGTACAACCGTGATAAGCCAGGAAGATCCTAACTTTCGTCAACAAAACGTTAGTCTGGGTCCTTGTCTTATAATCATTTTCCTTTAATATTTTCTCAGAAAACAAAGTTAATCATTAATGAAACAGATTGGCAGTCTACATTGCTAGAGAGTATATAGACCGTAACAAGAAGACCACGAAAAGAGTGATTAAGAAAATATTAGGGACTCGACCCAGGCCAGCACATTGCCGGCGATCAATGGATTTGTGACGGATGCAGTAGGCTTTAATCGGGAAAAATACATACGTTTCACAGTAAGTGTTCCTTCCGAAACCGGAGAAAAACTGGATACTCCAGAGTCCTGGTCCGTATTCAGAAATCATTCTTGAGGACATTCTTAGTCTAATTTGGCGTTTAAAAAGTAAAATAACTTCTGCAAAAGCTGTGTTACTCCCAGATAAAGAAAATTCTTGAGAACAAGATTAAACATGAGTCATGCTCTGTGAATAGGGGCCTTAATGCAACTGCGAAAAGTGTCGATCCAGGTCAGACTGCGCTGTCCGCGCAGGCTGACCTGGGCCGAATCTTTTCGCTATGGGTCAATTTTCTACGTGTTAATGGCCAATTCTACTTCCTGATTCAGTCAATTGTCAAACAAAACAGATTTTAAGGATGTATAATGCTGTTCTGACTTGCTCGGTATTATGCATCACGGAGATGCATTAAGCCCCCTTTTGCCAGAGCATGGCTCAAATATTCTTAAGAATGATCAGGGAATACGGACCCTGATACATGTTCGGGCTTGTTAAGGCTCTACCAGACGACGAAATTTTTTGTTCGTCCATAACGAAAGAACCCGCAAACGACAATTTCAAATAACAATTTCAATGTGGCTCATCAAACTATGGAAGTCTCTAAAAAGTGGTAAACACTAAAGGAAATGGAGAAAATGCTGTTTACCAGCATTTTCTCCTTTGCCACAAGGTTTTTTTTTTTTTTTTTTATCGTTCTTTCTGAATGTCGTTAAAACTCGGGATTGTGTGGTAAAGGGTTAGCCTTGATTTAAGCTTTTCTCAGCAAGAAGCCACCAGATTATCTCGGTATACCTGCTCTTTCGGAGCCAGTACAGTGACAGTGATAATTTAGCTTTGTTACAACGTGCTTTTGCAAGACGGAAAAATCTTAAGACTGGCCCATATTACTTTTTTCTTGGTTTGCAAAGAACAAATGAAATATGGCTCATACGATGGAATTTATCGGTTAAAGACAGAAAACGTTGTTTTTGCGTTCATCCTGGAAAAGAGTTGAAAACATTGTGAGAAATGACAAAATGCTGGTTACCTGCATTGTCTCTTTTTCAACACAAAGTTTTCAAAAGCTGTCTTCCTCGAGGTCATTAACACACAACGTTGTTTGTTACATGGTAAGAGGCCATCATCTGCAAGATCTCACTGTTTTTTTTTTCCGTATAAGATCATCACTGAGATGATCAGATCAGCTTTAACCCTTAAAGTGCTTGAACCGAGTTAAGATATGTTTGTGGACAGTCCAGATCAAGATCAGACTGTATAGAACGTGCAGTGTGATCTTAGATCTGCACTGTCTACTATTTTGTTACAGTTAATGGTTGAAACAAACATGAAATTGTAATATTTGAGATACCTTTCCTACTTAAAAAAAAAAAGTCCAACTCATTAATTCAGCACTTAAAGTGTTTGGAAAGAAAAAACATAATGAAAGGCATATATATGGCGTGCAACACACGAAAAGGGGCCTTCGGACATATGCGTAAATCAGCCTATGCAGTCTATGACTAATCCGAGACGACACTTCCCGTTTTTGTGCGATTTTCTGTTTCACGAAAGTGTACTGTATGAAAAAATCTTATGTAGTCGTAAAGTGCCGTCTCGGATTAGCCTGCGCAGACTGCGCAGGCTAATCCGAGATGACACTTTACGCAAATGTCCGAATGTCTCATTTCGCATGCTGCGGTCCTCATTACAGTCAGGTAACCTTGATGTTAGCATAGGTACATGCACTAATAACTTCTTAATCATTTGCCACACAATCCTGAGTTTTGACAACCCCGAGAAAGAAAAAAAAAACACTTTTGAAAAACATTGTGGGAATGACGAAAATGATGGTAACTACCATTTTCTCAGTTTCCCACAATGTTTTCTGCCGTTTCTAAGACCAGTCCATCTTTGAGACATATCTTAATATGTAGTCTGCATATGAATTCCTATGATTTCATACGATTTTGATGTAGTCCTAAAAGGAATGAACTTTATATCATTCTAAAACAGGCTACCAAATGTCTCGATAATCTAGGTGATCAAATTTCTACCAAATTTTATCATGTATAAAGACTGTTTGTTGATTTCTGAATTTGAACAGACAATTTGTATGCAATATTGCGTTAGTTTTGCCAACACAGCGACAAGGCAAATCAAGTAGCAAAAGTTACAAGAAAATTGAATGTATTCGATCTTAGAAAAACTTGCAATTTTAATTTCTGATTTTATGATAGGATTTTAGGGTATCAAAATACTGAACTGAAATTTAATATTCTGAACTGACATCAAGCGGACCCATATATGTCTTCGGGATTATCGAAACAGCACTCTAGCACAGGAACATGTACAATGCCCATTAACCTTGGTTTGATTTTTTTATATATATATATATCTTACACTACGAGTGGAATGAAAGTGGTGAATCTGGGTTCAAAAGCCAAGTCACCAGGTCAATCAAAGAACTGAAAATGAGTGGCCATTTCAACACTATTTCAGTTATCATTTAGACAGCATCATCATCATGTGTGTCCTTGGTTCCAACAGTTGAAGGCTTAGCCTCAAGTACCTTGCCAAAGGACACTCTTGTAAAATACTCATCGCTTCGATTGTGAATCGAAACCAGGGTATAAAAGTTTTGAAATTTGAATCACACACCCTCACCACTGAGCTACGCAGGACTCTTTTCAACTTAACCCTTTCCCAAACGACAAATTTTGGACTGGTCCAAATTCAAAGAGTTTGCAGACGACAATTTTAAATTTGATGAAAATGGCAGAAAGTTATCAAAAAGGGTAAAAAAACACTGTAGGAAAAGGAGAAATTGCTCGTTACGAGCAATTTCTCCTTTTCCCACAGTGTTTTCAAAAGACTTGTACTGCAGACACGTGAAAACCAGGGCTTGTTTGGAAAGGGTTAAGACAGACTCCTTATGTACTCTAAAGGGCATATTTTCAATCCAATTCTTATTAAAACTTGGTCAGAATTCCGGAATTCTTGTCATCATAATAATTATGTCATAGAAATGGAGAAGTCAGTCTCCTGCGCGCAAAATTTGGTCACATAGTTAAATATAAAAAGCGGACACTCTTTGGGAGTATCGTCAGTCCAACACACATCAAACTTGGTGGAAATATACTGTTTATCTATTTTGATAAAACACTGCACATGTTTGAAATGGGTTGACTTTAGTAAAAATGTTGCTCACTAGACAAGACCGCAGAAAAATGTTTAAAAGCTGATGATCATACTACTGGGCTATATTGTTTTTCTCGAGCTAATCAGCCACTTTCTTGGAGTCCAGTGTGGAAAAAAACTTGATCTGAAAAACAAAAGAATTACTTCCAAAGGCCATGTAGATCACTGAGTCAAATATTTATGCGCGCCCAAGCAGCTAAATTTCAAACCAATGTTCATGAAACTGTCTGATACTTGTCCCTATAATACGAGGGGTGATCAGAAAGAACGTGGACCACTGCCTGTATCGGAATACTGTGATAAAAACCAACCTGGAATGCTTACTGTTTCTGAAAGTAACCTTCTTCGAATTCTATGCACTTTTTCGTTCTTGATTCTTGAGCTCGTCACCTGACATTACTCTCAACAACCCGGTCATAAAGAGGGTTGGCTCCTCTCCGCTGTGCTGCCGTAGTGGTGGCACGAAGAGTATCTTTCAAATAGGAACTAGCCAAAGATCACAAAGGGTCAGGACTGAATTATAAAGAGGGCTGGCTAGTGTTTCTGTTTTAGTTTTTGCAAAGTTTTCTCTACAAAACTGGCTTTGTAAGATAGAGCGTTATATTGGTATAAATTGACGCCACTCCGTAGGACTTCTTGCTAGTTTTTTCGTATGATGTTTCTTAAATTTATTTAAATAATGTTGGCATAAAATCGGCATTCACTGTAGTATGTATACATGTAGATACAACCCGATAGTCGAGGTAACCACTTTGCCAAAACACGCGCCATTCCAAGATGGTCAGTCAAAATCTCCTTTGCACTTCCATATGAAATGCTAATTGTATCAGCTATTTTCCTGACAGTATCTCTTGTTCTACATGCAGCCGTACATCCGTGACGATTTTGCCTGTGATTAATTTTGATGGACAGCTATATCTAGGGTCATCTTTAACAGAATCGCGCCGTTCTCTAATTGGTTCGATTCATTTACGAATGTCATATTTCTTGAGTGCAGAGTCCGCTTAAATTTTTTCTGACTCGGCTTCAATTTCCGATGAATACTTTTCGAGTTTGACATAAAACTTTATGGTTACTCCCTGCTCAAATTAAATGTCTGACATTTTGGACCTCTAATACAGTACATGACGTCATTAAAACGACATCATACTTTACCTGATTGAATATGACGACATTTGAAAGGTTCAGTCAGTTACCAGATAACTGATGTTCATCTATGCCAATATTTGTAACCTTACGTCAAGTAGTTTTCAAAATGACTAGGTGGTCCACGTTCTTTCTGATCACCCCTCGTATCTTTGGCAACACTGAACATGGATCACCAGGGGTTAAAAAAGGTCGTTACTAGGTCAAACAAAACCATGATAGTGCTTTAGAAACCATTTATGTTCGGTCCAATCCCCATGAAACTTTTTTCGGGTTGCTTGAATTAGGTATGGTAGAGTTGCAAAAGGGCATCTTTGGTCGAAAATTATGTCACACGATCCAATACCAAAAGCCAAATTTCACTTGAATTTCATACAGATGTTGCCTAAATGGTTCTGCTCTGTTTCTATAAAGTTTACAGCTGCTTTAAAAAACGAGTATTAACATTTCAAAATCATCGCATCAGAAAATGTTTGAGCAATTATACCTAAATTTGATATCCAGCGTCCTGTGTCTGGAAAGGACAAATCTTCAAGTTACCCAGTATGTACAATGATATGGTCAAATTTTAGAAAATGTGTGTCATACAAAATCAACATGTTCTAAATGCAAAGTGAATTGTTTGTTAGATGTTAAATGTTAGGTGTTTGTCCTATTATACTGAACTTATTCATAATGTTCGTTTTGGCATTATGTGTAGGAATTAGGATATATATGTACATGTAGGCTAAGTCACCAAGATTTAACACTAGAAAACCTAGAAAGATACTTTTATCAATCTGCAGGTCTTATGGCCCACATTATTTTGAGGCATTATTAAGCGCGGAAGGAACTGCAAATATTTATGGAACTTCGTCAGTTATTTTATTTTGATTACACGTTCTTATAACTTTTGTTTTTAAATGAAGTCATCTGGGAGTAGAGACTAGGTCACTCTGTGCATCAATTACGGTCCTCACGACATATTACTTTTTCTTGTGAATTTTGATATTTATGTTTGTAATTTTAGATTGACAATTAAGAGCTTATGCTCGAATACAATACTATTTTGCGGGTAAGTTATCTTGCATGTTGAATGCTGTTGATAGATTTTCCTTTTGAAATTTAGAAAGGGTGAACACTTATAACCCATTGCGCACCAGACGACTCTCAGGACTATCACTATTAGTTGTATCTTTTATTAACTACCGCTAAGACAGAAGGGTATATCATATTCCACTTCCCTGAAAATATTGGGCAATTCTGATGTTTACGAAATAAGTTCGTTCATTTACCGCCGAATATAGATTTCCTGGTTTTGTATCGAATTTTTACAACCTGTCCGAAATGAATATTAACTTCAGTCGCTTAACCCTTTATCGACCCCGGGAAAGAAGCCTTTTGAAAACATTGTGCGAAAAGGAGAAAATGCTAGTAACCAGCATTTTCTTCTTTTTCCACAATGTTTTCTACCCTATCTAACAAAAATTGCTCCATTTGAGCCACATTGAAATTGTCGTCTGCAATTGCTATCAATTTGGACAAGGCTTAAATTTTGTCGTCTGGTGAAGGGCGAAACGTAATACAAAAGTAGACGCTGCTCTTGCAACCTTAACTCTTTACCCATCGACAAAATTTTGGACTTTCCGTAATTGAAAACATTTGCAGACGACAATCGGCTTAATTGATTGTACTTGTCTTAGCAAGGTTTGAGAAACGGGAAAAGAAGAAAATGCTAGTTCCTAGCAACATTCTTCTTTTCCCACAATGTTTTCAAAACTTTACTTCGTCGTAGTGTATATATATATTGCCAATGTCAAAACTGATCAGCGGTTTAGAGAAGAATGAATTCTGTCTGTTGCAATGACTATCATCAATTCTCGAAAAGAAAATGGTCGAGCCAGGGGTGCTAAACAGATACCCCCTGATTTCAAGCTCTCTGGTATACTGACTGAGTATCCGGGCATTGTCGTTCAGCTGTGTGAGAGGAGAGAATACTTTTGCAATGACTATCGTCAATCAACGAAAAACACTTTACCAGTCTGGGGTTTTAGCTCATGACCCTTTGATTAGTAGCCGAAAACGTAATTCACTGAACTTCCTGCTTCGTCTATTTGAATAAGCATATCAAGGGATTTGGGAATATGTAACACCGTGTAATTTCTTTCCTGTATATAGATTACCTCATATACGGGTAGATGGAAGAACATAAGAGTGACTTATAACAAACACTATTGGCCGACAATAATTTCCTCGTCATTCAAAAGAGGATGGGTTCCTGGCTTTCATGAAATCCCCGTTTGAGTCATCCACACGTTCTTGTTGTCGGTGTATCTGAAAATAGCTATGAATTTAAGAGGTGTTTCGCCTAAAACATCAAGCAAATGATTGCCTATAGAAATTGTATAATGCAGAATTAGCACATTAAGATCCTGGTCTAAGATTTTCAATCAAAGTACTTACATAAGATAACTGCATTTTCGCAATCATGTTCGACAGCAAAAAATGTTTCCATAGAAATGCAAAGGAACTGACTTTGAAAGGCACTGGACTTACTCTGCGAAGATATAAATGTTACGCTTAGGGATACTATTTTGATCTCTCGCTTTCATTCACTTCTACTGATGTTTAATACAAAGTGACCATTTCCTACAGCTTTGCGGGATGGAGTCAGAGGATGTGGTTCTAAGAAAAGTGCCCCCGGAAAAGTGCCTCCCGGAAAAGTGCCCCCTGACAGGTGCCCCCAGGAAATCTGCCCCCTAGGGAAATTGTCCCCGTTTACACTTTTATATGTATTTCTTGTTCTACAAACAAAACAACTAGTTTGGCTCATCTACATGCCCCATCAGGTGGTGATGGCAAGTTCAATAAAAAAGATTGCCATTGGTATCCCCGCTTTATATACACAAAGAAATATAAGCACCTTTCGAGAATGATACCGTGCATCTACCTTTTTTTTTTTTTTTTTGCTTCTAATTCTGCGTATCTTTTGTTTTTATTGGGCAATATACACATCTTTTTCCCCTTTTTAGTACTATCATCTTTATTAAACATTATATTTACAGTGCATTTTTTAAATGTTCACCGGACAGTTTGAAGCGAAAAATTCTGAATACAGTAAATACTTAAAAGCAATCAACTAGCTTTAATAGGATTAAACCTTTCAAAAGAATCACTTTTCCTCAACATGGTTAAACCTTTCAAAGGGAATCTTAATGTCTCGAGAAATGCGCATTCATGCAGTATAAATTCGCTCAATGAAACTGAAATGCATAAAAATAATATTCAACAACGATGTTAAAAATTTCCCGGGGGCAGTTTTCCTGGGGGGGGGGGGGGGGCAGTTTCCCGGGAGGGAGGTAGATTTCCGGGGTGGGGGGCAGTTTTCCAGGTGGCAGTTTTCCTGATGCCAGGGGATGTATTGACAAGAATAAATGTTTAGCGTACATTATTTAATACGTAGGCCCTGATCGAGGATATCGAAAGAACAAAGTCGGCTGTTAACGGCGCGTGAATTTACTGATTAAAACACGATTTCTACTGTTAACGCCCGAATTTTCTTTTTCTCGTTAATAGATGCTTATAACGGCCCGGAAACGTATGTTTTTATGCAATAATAATCTTTAAACCCAAAACTACGCGCCTATTAGACCACGAGCCAGCAGGGTGTTCCCCCCCCCTCGGGGGGGGGGGCGGGATTTTCGGAACTTTTATTTTCCTACAGCCCAATATCTCCTGACCTCCTTTCCAAAGCCTGCCCTCTAGCGAGTGGGGCTTTTGCAAGTTATAGAGGTCAAAGGTCATCAAGTGTACCTCTGACTGCACCTAATCAGTTGATCAGCAATTAAGTTTTTTTTTTTTTGTTATTCTAGTCCTTCTGTAAGTCCCAAATAGTCTCAGGTAATGAAGTAAGTTTATATGAAGTATTTATTTTACATTTGTTACAATTTGATATTTCAGCTGGCCAGTTATTATTTAACCATGCTTGATAGATATGCTATGACTTTTTTTATATCTATATGGGCAAAAGACCTGTGCATGGGGTTTATTTTCTCTCTCTCGCTCTATCACAAATATGTAGGTACCTGTCATATCTCAAAATGGAAATGCCTACTGCGATATAGTTTGACTGTGTGAAGCTCCTCCTCATTTGATATTAGCATAATTGTGTTATTGTTCATGAACAGATGAACATTTTTTTTTTATTTGTTTGTTACCAAGATCATGGGCGTATCGTTATTTCCAGGATACTGTTTCTCATATTACAAATGATAGGTTGCATTTTATTGTACAATTCCATATGAGTGATGCACCAATAATTGCCCATCTGTAGGAAAAAAAATGTTGAGTGATCACATGGAGTATAGTTCCTTCAATTCTAACATGCTCTCACATTCGCAAACTCTGTGCTGTGAAGGGAAGTCTCTGTAGTTCGACTAATGTAAATGCTTTGCAAAATGCAACCTTGGAATCATTATGAAAAAAACAAACCCAGAGCGATTCATAAATGGTTTTATGTAAACCCTTTTAGGGTACATCTTGATACTTTTCAGTTGTGGTAAAATCGTGACATTATTAACAGAACAGAAACTTCATAGAATTTGCAAGATGTTTACAAAGTAATGCCTCATGTCATAGACTTGCGATACGTGTATATGATATATAAAAAAAAACTGTGGTTTATGGGGATGAAAGTGACAATGAACAGAATTTCATATAGTGTGAAATGATCTACTGTAAGCATCATTGTAATAATTGTTAAAATAATACGTTTTTAAAAGACTTCATATTAGTCTCGGATTCTATGAAGGGTCCACAATATAGAAAACTATCTAAACAACTTTATTCACTGGGTTATCACATTACCGATTTATGCAGTTCCCACTGTTGACCATAGAAGTGATTAATACAATCCTGACTACAATGATCTTTTATAGGTATTTGAGAGCTATCGAAACTCTTATAAATTTGTCTGAGGAAAATTAAGTTTAATTAGGTTTTACGTCCCTCGGTTTTGCACAAACTATATACGATACATGGTTTTCAAAATACCTTAAAGAACTCATTGTGGCATTGTCTACAAAAAATGTGAAACCATGGCATGTACACTGTCTATCCGTAACTTCTTTCTCAAAAAAGACAAAAAACCAAAGCTACAATGTAGGTAAATTAGATAAATTCTAGGCTAAAATGGTTCGATACTTTTTTGCAGATGCATTAACCGCCCTTTTCACAGAGTCTTTTTTTTTTTTCTTTTTTTTTTTTTTTTTTTAAAGATTCCAAGAACAACATATGCATCCGATGTCTTAGTAGATACCTGTATGTACTGGCTATCATCGATGATTATTCCCCATTTGTGATAATCTTACACTGTAGTGTTGGAGGCAGAAGAAGACTCTAAAGTAGACAGTCAGAACCATAACATCAAGAATGAATGATATAATATAGGAATAAAGAAAAGACAGAAAGAAAGAGAATTAGAAAGAAAAGAAAAGGAAAGAAAAGAAAAGAAAAGAAAGTTTATACCTTGGTGCTTCTTGTGCTTGAAATATCCTTTTTTATTCTTAGATTTGAAATATCAATAACTAAATGAGCAATGTTCGGTGAAAAGGGTCTTAATGCATTTGCGAAAAGTATCAACCCAGTCCGCGCAGGCTGACCTGGGCCGAAACTTTTTCGCTATTGGTCAATTTTCTGCGTGTCAAAGAACCAGTCTACCCCACGATTCAGGAGGTTCTTAGACAAAGTGGATTTTATACATCCATAATTATGTAACGACTCGCTTGGTACAATGCATCACGAAGTTGCATTAAGCCTCCTTTTCACAGAGCATGGTTCATTAATTTATTTGTCCATTATCACGATATTTTAGGCACGGGTGCTTGTTCGTTTGATAAAACGGAAGTAATATTGTATTGGGCTTCTGGTACCTCGTTAGCGGCGTGTTTCTGTCAATATGTCGAAACACAAGGAGGAGATAGTGAAACGATTTACCGAGTCTGCAATATCCACATCGAACGACATGTCAAGATGGAAGACGGAAATGGAAGCCGCTTTTAGGAAATATAGTGAAGAAGATATGGACCTATCGAAACTAGATAGACTAAAAGATGCCATAAGAGATCTTGATATTATACTTCGATCGACAAGTGAAGAGATAGACAAACAAACTATTTTATTGCTTAGAAGATCACAAGCGGGACGAGGACATAAAGGTACACTTAATACCTATTAGACTTATACTTAGGAAACAAATGGACACTTCAGAGCCCTAGCCTATTGCTGGTGAAACTAAGGAAATACATGGATATGTGAGCTGTCGCCTTGATATGACTGAAATAGAGTTGAAAGCAAAACACCATTCAATCAATGTCCCCACCCCCCACCCCCCACCCCAAAAAAAAAAAAAAAAAAAATCTTTCAGGCTAACATAAATGTGGCATTTTCTTAAGACTTTTCGCTAAAATCTGACGCAAAGAAATCTCATTGCAAGCCGAAAAGTATTGACCCAACGCTTTTCGCTATCGGTCAGTTTTCTGAATGTCCAAGGACCAGTCTACCTCATGATTAAGTCAATTGTTTTAAAAAAAAAAAAAAAAAAGTGTCTTTTATGGATTCATAAGTATGTGACGGCTTGATTGGTATCATGGATTACGGAGATGCATTAAACCCCCTTTTGCCAGAGCATGGCTCACATGTTCTTTTGAACTTCCGATAATTTGGTTATATCACTTGTTCGGATAAGTTTAGCAAACGTAAATTTTGTTGTTGACCCTCTATGGAATTCAAATTCAAAAAAAACAATACATGGCCAACCACTACATTACATGCATGTGCTGATATCATTTCTACTGCGAGTATCTGAAGATGACCCACGCCCTTTGTCCAGTAGTAGACCGCGATTAACTCTTTACCGAACGACACAATTTTTAGACCGGTCCAAATTGAAAGAATTTGCAGACGACAAATTAAAAGTGGCTAAAATTATGAGATTTGTCCTCGATAGAGAAGAAAACATTGTGGGAAAAGGAGAAAATGCTGATTACCAGCATTTTCTCCTTTACCCACAATGTTTTCAAATGCCTTCTCTGTCCAGGTCGTTAAAATCCGTGATTGTGTGGTAAAGGGTTAAAGATACTGGAGCACAAAAAAAGGAAATTACTCGTAACGGGAAACCCTTCTATTCAGCTCGTTGTTTTAAAAGCCTATATACTATATGAACATTTTGAAAAAAATATCTATTTTCTTTCATCGAATGAACCAAAACTTGTGTACAGAGATATCCTGGGCATACATGTATTTATTACCATGAAAATCTGAGACATGGGTACGCTATTGAATTATGTTTCTGATTTATTTTTAGATGTACAGGGCGATAGTGGATTCCACAGTGGAGGTAAGCTTTTTCTTTTACTTCTAGGAGGACACACGGTTAGTTTTAACATTAAAAAAAAAAAAAATATATATATATATATGTGTGTGTGTGTGTGTGTGTGTGTGTGTGTGTGTGTGTGTGTTGGGGGGGGGTTGCTGCAATCTAAGCGGCAATGTCTAATATCCATTAGTTATTTTTTATAAAACTCAAGTGTATTCTGATCAGTTTTTAGTCAAAATAGGTCCCGATAAAGTAAGAAACGGAACTGAAACGAAACGCAACAAAACGCACCGAGATGGAACGAAACGCAACGAAAAAGAACGAAAGGAATCGAAATTAAAAAAAAAACGGGCAGAATTTAAACCTACATTTTTTTTTTTTTTTTCTCTTGAACTATCTTCCCCTTGATTGCAATTAATACAGAAAGATAAATATTAAAATTTGATAGCGGCTGTACACACGATCGTGCTATTACTGTGAATCTTGATATCCTTCCATTCGTTTTTAAAAAATAAAGCATTATTAAAATGTTCTTCAATGACACGACAGCTATCAGTGCTGCTAATACATCGCTGCCAAGTTAGTGATTTTCCCATTAATTTCCCGAATACTTCGACTCAAAAATTATGTTCAAATAAATCAAAATCGAGTACCTTTGCATTTTGATAATCAATCCTCCCCACCCAGTATTGAATCCTGTTTGGATGCTAAAAAAGGTGGGTAAGAAAAAGCCATTTTCTGATGTCCGAATAAGGATGCTTGTTCGCAAGACAATGGTCGGATTATTATTCATCATTTATCAATGCGACTGGAATGATTAATTCTGGAAAAGTTTTCAGTCAGATTTTTTCGTTGTTCTTGCATTAAGTCCAATTACATTCTACATTTTTTTCTTTTCATGTCAGACAATTCTATACTGAAACAAAAAAGAAACGTTCGCAGCGTTTTAATGTAGATACCTTATTAACGTTTCAATAGATTTGGCTGAATTCTTCTGTTCTTTGTCAAAGGATGTTTTGTGAATCTTTTGACATCGGCGTGTCGGACAGGACATATCAATATGATTGTTTGGTCTGAATTCAAGTAAGGAAGGAGTCGATTTCAAAAGTCAATAATCAGTAATGTTAGTGACCACCGCGTGCAATGCTGACTGCTTGACAGCGACGTCGTATTGAAAGCACAAGTATGTTTATGTCAACATGTGGGGTGTTATTCCATTCTTCTTGCAGCCGTTCGTAATACCGCCCTTTATCATAAATGACCCCCGGCCCGAAAACGATCTCATTGCAGTACACAAAAGTCGGCATAAAATTCATTCCTGGGTCGGAACAATCGTACAAGCTCGAGACGATACAAACCTCGACTCATTAGTAAAATAAACTGTCCGCCAACGCTGTCTTGTCCAGTTCATCAAAATTGCGATGGCGGCGTACGTGCAAACCGTTATCAGCTGGATGATTCCGCAATGGCTTAGCGGAAATCTGGTCGTTGTGAGTACCGGGGATAACAGCAGCTGTAGAACTATTGTTGTTCGAAAGCGGTTTCGTAGGTGCTGATACACGATATAGTGGTCTTAGGCTCCAGTCATGACTCGGTCTGTCCCTCCTTGGTTAGTCTTTTGTACTTCTAGTTTGCGCAAATCGCCGCCGAAAGATCCTGACAGCTTGCGCAGATGAACAAACAGGAGCTGCAACCTCTGCAAATCTTTTCTAATTCTTGGCATTGATATTTCTTATCAAAATGTGAACCGGATATGTCCACCACTTACGTGCTTATTCGAACTTTGCGTTAGATAATCAGACTGGCCATTAATCTGGGGAGTATCTGGCAAATTTTGCAAGCTATAACGGTTGTAATAATTACCACACATGTTTCTGTGTGTAAATCTCTAAGGTAACATTGAAAGTTTTGCAAGCACTTTACGAAAGTTTCTTTTTTGGTTTAGTGTAAATCAGTCTTGGGACCCGAGACAGCTTGGATTCGCGGCATTATAACAATAATATCATTTTTAACGCAGTCGTTGTAAATTCCTTCGATGCATGGGGATAAGGTTAAGGTTGGTAGTTCAGTCAGTTCCTGAAGTTTCTCTACTCATTTAATTTTCACATAGACGGCAATTAAGCATTCATAAAGTGAGCGAATCTTTTTCTCGACAATAATCAACAGTGTCAATTTTCTTTTTTTCGTAGAAAATAATAGCCTGGCTGTTGTCGTGCGAATAAAAATTCTAGGGATGTGAATGAATACAAAAACATGTATTTGAATATCCGATTTTAGTATTCGAATATATTCAAATATTCGATTCTAGAATTCTAGAATTATATTTAAGTGCTCGAAATTTGAACGTCCGAATACTGGTACACTTTTATCACACGTTGCTCTAACAGTGACAAATAAAATATGATCGAATGAACCATTTCACTGGCTAGTTCTCTAAACTTCAAGTAGAGATTGGTCCTAAGTGAATTTTAAATCAGTCAAATGTCCCAATATAATTCACTTTTCTTCTGACGAGGACTTTTTCATCTGCCATTATCCAGGTGAACGAGCGTGATCAAAGTATGTCGAGTACCGGCAATTCGGCCGCCTAGCACATCATAATTACTTTCATGAAATATACTCGAAAGTAACAAAATCATGAGGGAAAAATTGGTTTTAAATTCTAGGATAATTATAATAGTTTCGTTTCGTTTCATTTCGTTGCGTTCCTTTTCGTTTCGTTGTGTTCCGTTTCAGTTCCGTTTCTTACTGTATAGGGACCCCCAAAAACGGCAAAAGCGTCTGAGCAACAGGCGTAATGTAAAATTTGTATAGAACTTGACAGTCCTTCATCAGACATTCATACTGATTCGCAGAAAGTTTTAGGAAATGGTGCTTCAAATATAGTGCAGTCTAAAACTTAGTACAGTGTTTCAAAAATTGTATGGAGGGGGTGGAAAATCGTCAAAACGGAAGCAGGCATTTTGTTTTGCTATCCAGATGAATGTTGATGAATGTCAGATATTATATGAAGAAGATGCGTGAGATACAGGGCAAGAATGACAAGAAGCAGAAATGAATGAGAAGCATTTTCAAGATATTGCGCGAAGGATTTGGGCTTTGTATGGTCTGCGACCGCTGGCATCTCATTTGCCTCCAGATGCGCAGAAATAATATAGGATTAAGACTGACATGAGCAGTAAAAAATATGCTAGAGTGATAAAAGTGGTATTTGTAGTTACCGGTGAATAAAGCATTTTTAATCAAAATCTATGGTTTCGATTGTTTACGAGAACGAGGTACCTGTCTTATTCGCCGTTTTCAACATGCTTTCATTCATATCGTGGCGGCCAGTGCATCTATCCATGCTTTCCTGAAATTTCTCTCACCAGCATTTTGCACAATATTATACCCAGGCCACTGTCTGCTTGATCAGCGATGAGAGAAGAATGAATCCTGTCGACAAGACTATCATCAACCGTCGGAAAAAAAATCGCCGAGTTAGGAATGCGAACCAGCTATTCCCAACATCCTTGGTCTCAAGTTTGGTACCTAAAACGTCAAACTTAAACTTCAAAACGCATGTTTAATGCAATTTCTTTTGACTTAGAAAACCCCATTCTTAAGACCCAAATTTTTAAGGTAGGTCTGAGAATTGCACAAAAGTGTCGGGGGATCTAGATCTACAACAGACTCTGAAGTTGGCGAGGTGAATTACAACGGCTCACGAGTATATTTTGAAATCCATGTGTTATTGTTGAATTCATTGCAGGTATTATCGCAGAGGAAACAGAGGAACCAATTAATCATGAGGTACAGTATTCATGATTTTCTTTTTAATTTAGAATTGCGTTGCTTAGTTTTAAAACCCTTGAACACATGGTGCTCGAAGTGAGCAAATGTGATCGCTCACCCTCTGTCTGTAATCCCGTCCTTTCATAATTACCCAAAGAAGTTCTCAAGACTATCAGATAAAACTAAAATGAATTAAACTGAAAAAAAAAAAACTCCTGAGGACAAGGCGGAAAACACGTTAGAATTATAAAGGTCATGAGACCATTTATACTAGCAGACGTTAAATGGCAAAATCCATATAAAAATCTACTGCTTCAGAATCTCAAATCAGACAGCATGTTATTCGTGCATTAATAATCAGTATCATAGGCACTATAGAGATAAGTGATGACGTTCAGATAATCGTTGACATACTTTTTTTTTTTTTAAATTCAAACTATTTTTTAATATCAAATATCTTATTGTTTGGAAGTACAGGGCCGAGAACTTAAATATTATGTATTAAGTATTGGCACAGATGCCTTGACGTGTGTCCTTGATTTCTCCCTGTAGCCAAAGACGATCACGGTTCGCGAATCAAGCGTTTCATAAAGGTCATTTAAGGAACATTTAAAGAAACTTCATGGAGGAAACCTTAGAGGCTTAGAGTGCTTATACTTAATTTACAGCATCCTCTGGTGGTCCTATATCAAGTTTTAATTTATCATAATAGATTTGCTGGGTAGCATCATGGCACAGAACTTTAAACAAGAGGGCCATGATGGCCCTGGATCGTTCACCTGAGTCAATAGGCGAAATTTCACTCCAGGGTCGTAATGACCTAATTTAAAACTCATCTCAGATATTATTAAGACAAACATTCTGACCAATTGTCAGGTCAATTGAGCTGAAAATGTGGCCTCTGGAGTGTCCAAAATGTATTTCTTCAATTTGACCTAGTGACCTAGTTTATGACTCAATTTTACCATATTTCAAACTCTTCCGAGATATCAAAACAAACTTGTTGACCAAGGCTCAGGTGTATTGGACAAGAATTGCCGCTCTAGAGTGCCCACATGGTATTTCCGTAATTTGACCTAGTGACCTAGTTTATGACCCTAGGTGACCCAAATTCGAACTCATCCGAGATTTCATCAAGATAAACATTCTGATCCATTTTCAGGTCAATTGAGTAAGAAATGTGGCCTCTAGAGTGTCCACAAGGTATTTCTTTAGTTTGACATAGAGGGCCATGATGGCCCTGGATCGCTCACCTGAGTCAATAGGCGAAAATTCACTCCAGGGTCATAATGAACTAATTTAAAACTCATCTCAGATATTATTAAGACAAACATTCTGACCAATTGTCAGGTCAATTGAGCTGAAAATGTGGCCTCTGGAGTGTCCAAAATGTATTTCTTCAATTTGACCTAGTGACCTAGTTCAAACCCATCCGAGATATCAAGACAAACTTGTTGACCAAGGTTCAGGTGAATTGAGCAAGATTTGCCGCCTCTAGACTGCCCACAAGGTATTTCTGTAATTTGACCAGGTGACCTAGATTATGACCCTATGTGACTATATTTCAAACCAATTCAAGATATCATCAAGTCAAACATTCTGACAAATTTTCAGGTCAGTTGAGCAAAAATTGTGGCCTCTAGAGCGCCCACAATACATTTCTTTAATTTGACCTAGTGACCTATTTATGTTCATATGAGACCCAATTTCTAACTGATCCGAGATATCATCAAATCAAACATATAGACAAATTTTCAGGTCTATTTAGCTAGGATTGTGGCCTCTAGAGTCCGCACAAAGAATTTCTCTGACTAGATCGTGACACAGTGACCTTGTTTATGACCCTATGTAACCCAATTTCAAACTTATCCGAGCTATCATCAAGACAAACACGCTGACCAATTTTCAGGTCAATTGAGTAAGAATTGTAGCCTCTAGAGTGCCCACAAGAAATTTCTCTATCTTGACCTAGTAACCTAGTTCATGACCCAAGGTGACCCAAAATCAAACTCACTCGTAATATCATCAAGACCATTTTTCAGGTCAATTGAGCAAGAATTGTGGCCGCTTGAGTGCCTACAAGATATTTCTTTAAATTTCACCTAGTGGCCTAGTTTACGACCCCAGGTGACCCAATTTTGAACTCATCCAAGATTTTATCAAGACACACATGCTGATCAATTTTCAGGTCAATTGAGTAAGAATTGTACCCTCTAGAGCGCCTACAAGGAATTTCTGAAAGTTGACCTAGAGAGCTAGTTTATGACCTCAGGTGACCCAATTTCAAACTCATCCGTAATTTTACCATGAAAAACATTCTGACCAATTTTCAAGTCAATTGAGCAATAAATGTGGCCTCTAAAGTGCCAACAAGGTATTTTTTTATTTGACCTTGTGACCTAGTTTATGACCCAAGGTATCCCAAATTCGAACTCATCCGAGATTTAATTAAGACAAACATTCTGACCAATGTTCAAGACACTTGAGCAATAAATGTGGTCCCTAGAGTGCCCACATGGTATTTCTTTAATTAAAACTAGTGACCTAGATTATGTCCCCAGGTAACCCAATTTTGAACTCATCCTAGATTTCATCAAGACAAACACTCTAACCAATTTTCAGATTAATTGAGCAATAAATGTGGACTTTAGAGTGCCCACAAGGTATTTCTTTAATTTGACCTAGTGACCTAGTTTATTACTTCAGGTGACCCAAATTCGAAATCATCCGAGATTTCATCGAGTCAAATATTCTGACCAATTTTCAAGTCAATTGAGCAATAAATGTGGCCCCTAAAGGGCCCACAAGGTATTTCTTTATTTGACCTAGTGACGTAGTTTATGATCCAAGGTATCCCAAATTCAAATTTATCCGAGATTTAATTAAGACAAACATTCTGAGCAATTTTCAAGTCAATTGAGCAAAAAAATGTGGCCTCTAGAGTGCCTACAATATATTTCTTTAAGTTGATCTAGTGACCTAGTTCATGACCCTAGGTGACCCAAATTCGAACTACTGTGAGATTTTACCAAGACAAACACTCTGACCAATTTTCAGGTCAATTGAGTAAGAAATGTGGCCTCTAGACTGTCCACAATCTATTTCTTTATTTTGACCTAGTGACCTAGTTTATGACCCCAGGTGACTCGATTTCACGCTCATTTGAGATTTCATTAAGATAAACATTCTGATCAATTTTCAAGTCATTTGGGCAAAAACAGTGGCCTCTAGGGTGCCCACAAGGTATTTCTTTAATTTGACCTAGTGTTCCAGTTTATGACCCTAGGTGACCCAAATTCGAAGTCTTCTGAGATTTACCCAAGACACATATTCTGACCAATTTTCATGTCAATTGAGTGAGAAATGTGGCCGCTAAAGTGTCCACAAGGTATTTCTTTAATTTGATTTAGTGACCTAGTTTATGACCCCAGGTGACTCAATTTCAAACTCATCCGAGAATTAATTAAGAAAGCCCTTCTGACCAATTGTCAAGTCAGTTGAGGAAAAAAAATGTTGCCTGTAGAGTGCCCACAAGGTATTTCTTTAATTTGACCTAGTTACCTAGTTTATAACCCTAGGTGACCCAAATTCGAACTCTTCCGAGATTTCATCAAGACAAACATTCTGACTAGTTTTCAGATCAATTGAGCAAAAAATGTGGCCTCTAGAGTGCCCACAAGGTATTTGTTTAATTTGACCTAGTGACTTGGTTTTTGACCCTAGGTGACCCAAAATCAAAATCTTCCGAGATTTTATCAAGACAAACATTCTGACCAAATTTCAGGTCAATTGAGTACGAAATGTGGCCTCTACAGTGTCCACAATGTAAATGTTGACGTCGCACGACGGACGACGGACATCGGACAACCACAAAAGCTCACCATGAGCACGTTGTGCTCAGGTGAGCTAAAAAGTTCTTACACTTCTATCCCTGATGTCAAAATGGCCTCCGCTGGGAGGGGGGGTGGAAATATGCTTTACGTAGAGTAATATATTAATCTGCAATTACTTTAATAGTTCCCATGCTAGTTATGAGAAACTTTTCATACTGATAGGACTTATATGCAAAGAAAATGCTAGGTTTTGTATACCCGAATGAGCGATATAGAACCAATCATTATCCTCTTATTATTTTCTTTCAAGGTTTTTTTTCTGTTAATCTAATTGAGTGGAAAAGAGTTCCACAGTGGTCTATTCCTTTGAAATGAGGGCCATTCTTGTAAATAAAATTATCTCCCTTACCAGATGAAGACTAAAGGTAACCAAATAACAGATTGGTCATTTTACCCGTATTGCTTTGTTTTTATCCTTGATCATTTTGGGGATGTTGCGATAAATATAATTCCATTTATGACATTATGTGAGGTCCCCATGTAATTTTAAAGCAAATCATGTTCTCAGTCATCAGAGGAATGCATATATCTCGACTTGTAAAACAATCTAGCCCGATTTTCCAGAGATATTATCTCAAGAATATATTTGTGTAGTGCAAGAAAATCAAGGATAAAATCCAAGTAATCTCCTGATCAGGACCAATGTAGTATTGGAGAGGAAGCAAGGGAAATAACTGAAGAATGGCTCTCGTTCATTAGCTACAGAAGCAGCCATAGCGTATACGTATTTTAAAAAAAAAACCGAATCAATGAATCTCTAAATGTTGAAAGTAGTGTATTTTTTGTTGTCAATATAAAGTTGAATTTTATATGTTCAACCCGATTCGTATTGTGCATGTAAGTCAGAAAAACAATAATTCTAATACAGCTTGTAGTACTTCGACTGGTAATGATAATGATGATAGCAATAATGATGATGATGATGATGATTGAGGATTGAGTCACACAAAAGCCATCTAGTCAACCGGCAATTCTCACAATCCCTCACATGCTCAGCAGATAAATAGATGTACAGTTACAGTATCATTTCTTTATCAACAGAGACGACGTGACGCAATGTTCATTAACAGTATGAGCCTTGAACAAGAGGGTGAAATGCAAGAGAATAATACAGAGAGTGGTGTAAGCTCCACCAATCAAACAAACGATCCAAATACAGCCATCGATTAATCTGGTTTACGGCATTGTCCTGGATGAATATTCCACAGAAAGTTCAAATAAACATTTATCAAAATTGTTGACTGCCGAGATTTACAATACAGCAATTCTTGTAAAAAGGCTGTGGATTTTGTCTATAAAATCCATATTACGATTTTGATAAAATCATAATTCTCAAGTACATAGATGTATAACAGGCGTCATTTCTTTTCATGTTTCATGAGTGAGAATGTGTGCACTCTATTTTTCCCCACCTTTTAGTTCAGCTGGGCACAAAGTGGTCAGTGTTGACTATTGGCTCTAGAACAGACAATCTGTTCATGGAGTATTACAATGTGGAAGGTCAAACGTAAGCGCTGCTTTGTTTAATGGTTTTCCAAAATGAAACATTCAAAGATCTTCTTTTCTGAAGCCGCAAGCTCTTCAAATTGTAGCATTTCCCGCAATGATTTACACAGACACCTCTGCACTGGTTTCAATATTCTTTGAGCTCAGTCAATAAAACTCCGCGCGGTAAGAGATATTCATTCATAGATAATACGTGTTACTTCATGTTAAGATTAAAATGATAGTCAAGGCTAATGCTGTTTAAAGCATAATCTTGAAAATTAGACGAGGCAAGTTATTCAAATGTCACTAAGCTAAGGTTTTGACACAGCCCATGGCAAAAGATCTTAATTTCCAGATAATGTACATAATGGCAAGTAACGAGTCACGAACAAGAGAAACTATGGATGGTATCATAATTTCAAAAATCTATGGGGTAGATTTCTGAAACTTTGCAAGGAGACAGATTTTGACAGAAAGATTTTTTACGCAAACTTTGCGAATTCAGATCAGAGTTATAGGACCGTCATAGTCCCGTTGCCTTTCTTTTTAAATTCCATTCACCCTGAACGTCATACGAATTAAAGCTTTATCTGGAAACATTGTAGGGCGGAAGAGTAATTGCTCCATTTGATACACTTTCTATTCATATTTAATTGTCCTGAATGAATGTTAGCTTATAGTTTTAGCCTCTTACCGCACAAAAAAAAAAAAACGTTTAAACACTGCCGATGAGATCATTGTTTTCCTTTCAGGCAAATATTTCCATTTTTTGTGGATAGACCAAAACGGTATTACTTTAAACACATAGCCCACTTGTGCTCTATAATGATACGTTTTTGTAAGGTATTCTGACCTCAAGTCAGTTGAATTTGATCACCGGAGTCCCAGTAATCGAATACAAGTGTTTACTTTATTGTTTTGCTGCAGGTTTAAGGGATTTCGAGTACTGTGCACAGATCAAGTTTGCCTTATTATAGGATAAAGAATACAAGGAAATGTAACAATCTATGTTCATAAGCCATTTGAAATGTCAAAACCTTTTCAATCTTATGCATGCATCTAATATTAACGCAAGAGTTTTAGTGTTGTTCATTTTTAAAAATAGGTGCGTTAAAATATAGGGAATATCTGCAAATTTAAACGTTTTTGTTAATTTTAAACTCTGACCGAAAATGCACCTACACTTATTTGATTTTTAACAAAAAGCAGTTGTTTTTTGTTTTTTTCTTTTTTAATTTGCCGATCAGAATACTACTAATGACGGCCTATGTATACACTTTTTTGGTTTAAAGGAATAAGTGTTTTACTCGATTTTTACACGCTTTATTTCCTTTCATCATATTCCATCTTTCTTTTAAAACTAAGCTATAGCTATAGTAGAAGATAGAGGGCTGATTTAGTTCTTCTTCTTTAGTGTGTGTGTGTGTGTGTGTGTGTGTGTGTGTGATACTTGTGGTCCAATATATCTCTATATTTTTTTTTTTTTTTTTTATTTGGTTCAATAGATCAGAAAATGTACTTTTCTGTTTCTGTTTGTTTTGTGTAAATACATTACATATTTTACGTTAAGCTTTTGTGTAAAAGATAATCTTATCGAAATTCAGTAGCTGACTGTGTAATCCTGATGTAATTTGTACATTTGTAAGTAATGTAATTAAAGTATTCTCTTCAGAAAGAGGATGGCATCGTGTGCACTATAACAGTGCATAGTTGGTTTCAAATATGTCCATGTAATTGAAAAAGCAGTGCAATTTTTGAGATTGCAATGTGTAGATATGTGTAACTGCTACATTTCCTAATAACATAATAGTGTAATTTACTTCCTTAATTTCCACATAAAAGACAGAAAGTTATACGGATCTTATCTTTTGGTTCACAGACCGAAACCAAAACGTAGGCACCAAGTTTACTTAAATGTTGACTTTAGTCAGCCATTGAAAATATTTTGCTATATTTTGAATGCATTTGACAGGTAGATATTTCAAAACGAACTGAGTTTAGTCCGTATGTCTTTAAAAATAGACATCAAAAGGTAAGATTTATGGCGCAGTGATAGAAAGGCTGGAAGGATAACTCTATTTGTTTTAGCATTTGTTCTAAGAATGAGCCATGCTCTGTAAAAAGGGGGCTCAATGCATCTGCAAAAAATATCGACCCATGTCAGCCTGCCATGGGTCGAAACTTTTCGATCATTTTTCTGCATGTCACAGGACCATTCTACCTCCAGATCCAGTTGATTGTAAGAAAAAACGGATTTTTATGGATTCCATATTATGTGATGATTTGCATGGTATAATGCTTCACGGAAATGCAATAAGCCCCCCTTTTCCAGAGCATGCCTCAAATGTATTTGATTTGTCATGTAAAGTTACGCAGTATTGCTGTATTTTTTCCACCTTATTTATGTGTTTTATAACTTGGTGTATTTGTTTTCATATTTAGAACCTTTCTTTTGTCATGGATCGCGGTATTGTTTTGCTCTTTTGGTGCAATGTTCGACACGCAATCCCTTTTTTTCTGTTGTTCTTTCTCTCTTTCGTTTCAATTATTGCTATTATTATTCAGTCGATCAAATTCAATCACCATGTGTCTCTTATTTTCATGACAATCGTCAATCATCGTGAATTCTCCCATGGGGGGAATAAGTACCTGTCAACAAATATAGAATTCTTCATTACACGGTACAAATAATCCGGTGCATCAATTACGAGTTTTAAATTCCCATGATTATCAATCATAATTATCAGTAACAATTTAATTGACATGGAACGAAAGTGTCGGGGAACTGTCTTAAAAAATTTCGGGAAAGTGTCTTCATTTCTGTCGGGGGACTGTCTCGAAAACTTGTATCCATGAACTTTCTTGTCGGGGAACTGCCTTGATATCTTTTAGCTCACGGAGTGCGAAGAGATAACTAACCTCCTGTTGTTCGACCTATTGTACCTTTGCAGCAAATTGTTTATATATGTCGTAGGCCAGACTGGAATCTAGGCAGATCTGGAATCTGCCTAGGCAGATCTGGAATCTGCCTAGGCCAAATTACAATTCTAATTTGGCCTAGACCAAAATAGAATTCTTGTTTGGTTTAGGCAGATTCTGGATCTGCCTGGGCCAAATTAGAATTCCAGTTCGGCTAGGCAGATACAGGATCTGCCTGGACCAAATTGGAATCTATTTTTTCAGTCTTTTCACTTTGAACAAACACACCAAAAAATAAAAAAAGCAAACTATATTATTTGAATTTTAATATCTCAACTTTTTACTTTTTAACAATAAATAAACACATTTATATAAAAGAAAAAAGGGAAAAAAGTTGTAAGTTATGAATCTAACCCTATTCATTTTTTTCTGCAGGTCCCAACTTAAATCATATTTTGCAGGAAGTGTAGACAAAGATTAGTAGAAACTTTTGGAAAACATTGTGGGAACAGGAGAACATGTTGGATACCATCATTTTCTTTTCTTCCAACATTGTTTTTAAAGCTTTCTGTCGAACGGTCGTTAAAACTCGGGATTAAGTGTTTATAGGTTAGACTAATTTATTAAAAAGCACATTTAAGACTTTTTCAAATTGAAAAATGGAAAAAAAAAATCCGGACAACGAATGAAATACGGCTTATTTTTTTGCAATCTTTACCAGGATTTTTTTTAAAACATTGTGAGAAAAAGGAAAAAGTACAGAAACCAGCACTTTCTTCTTTTCCAGCACTGTTTTTCAAAGATGTCTTTTACATGGGTATTAAAACTCAGGATTACCCGCTAATGGGCTAGACACTGATTTATAAAAAAAAATATATATATACCAAACATCAACATTTTCGACCAGTCCAAATTGAAAGCAACTTCACACCTTTATGGCTAACAAATTTGGCAGTTAACGATATTTTGGCAATTAACAACTTTCATTGTCTCTTCACACGTCATTTGTGCCAGTATGACCCTTCACATATTATTAATTACTGTTTATTTCAAAACAAATTAAAGAATATACAATATTAACGATTCTACTCTTCCCACTATACTTTCTACTTGATTTATGAATCGTTTTTCTCATTATTGCAACCATATCAATCCTAAAAAACAGGTTTACAACGGTGAGGTAGAATTCTTAGGAAATTAAAGCATTTTCTCCTTTTCCTGCAATGCTTACTAGTTATTTATTGGATTATTTTTCCCGATTTTTGAAAATCATTTTAATCCACATGTTTACGACCGAGATTTTTTTTTTTTTTTTTTTCAGTAAAAGCAATTAGTTTTTTCCCCCACAGTTGCTGTGTTTCCCACATTTTTTTCCGCTAAAGTGCAAAACATTCAAAATTTATTCCTACTCTGAATTTCTGAAAGAAACCGCTTTTATTTGGGGGTTTAAAGTAAATCAGACGGTTTAGATTCAGTCACACTGTATTTAACAAGAAAATATTAAATTTGGTCTTGGCAGATTCTGGATCTGCCTAGCCAAACTGGAATCCTAATTTGGTCTAGACAGATCTGGAATCTGTCTAGACCAAAGTAGAATTCTAATTTGGTCTAGACCAGAATAGAATTCCAATTTGGTCTAGGCAGATTCCGGATCTGCCTAGATTCCAGTTTGGACTACGACATATATCTACATATATCCGCATGCGGACCACTCTCAGCTCGGTTATGGTATGAAGAAGAAATGCATGCGCCATCCTTCCTCCCCATCCACGGAGACTTCAACCCTTAGGCCGCTAAGCCCGACTCACCGACCTTGCATAGAACGTACAGTCTGATCTTGGATCTACTCTGTCCGAGAAGGAGATATATTTCTAAAAAAAAAAAACTTGAAATAGCATTATTCTGTTTTTTTTTTTTTTTTTTTTTCTATCGGCTTGAAAGTTTCATTTTAGTAATTTAGCAGGAGGAGGGTTAATTGAGATGTTCTCTCGCCCGATACCACTTGTTCATTTTGCCTTTTGTTGTTTAGTAGGATCAGCTTATATTTGATCAACCACACTGTCGTAAATGCACATCAATATAAAGAAAAAAAATGGTGCCAACATGTTGTCAAAATGCGTCTACTGGCGGTGTTCACAAACGACAACAAATTTTGGCTCGGTCAAAATGTCCATCTCCCATTTATAACTTGGAAAAGAAAGAATCCCCCACTAAAATAGTATTATTGGCTACGTTCTACTTCCTTACCGGTTTTGAAATAGTCGATTAGTGCAATATTTTGCTGCAAAATGGTTTGGCCATGATTGAAGACCAGTTATGCCGTAGTATCTTTCCTGCTGCTTGATTTTGTTTCTCGCTCAGTGGGAAAATTATGTATTTCGCTCGACCTTCGGTCAGGTAAGATATCAAATTTCCCGCCGCTGCTACAAGCAAACACAAGCATTATGTGCCACGACATATTATTCTTTTAATTTTGGGAATTTTGATAATGTCGGAGAAAAGATTCTCATAGCCCAGGTCACTTGAACAAAGTGGCCCCCGGTACTATCTCTTGGAAAAGAGCAAGAAATTCTTTTCCTGAAGAAAGTCTGATGGCTATGCAACATAGCATGCATTATAAGTGGTACTACAATGATGGTATAAACGATACCATGAGTAACTATTTGGCTTATTCGTCATAGTTTTAATGTTTGACTAGAGAGTTCCATAGATTTGTCGGGGAAAACTTTACTAGAGCCACAGAGGATTTTGGCTGTGAATGTATCATGCGATAGGAAACTTGATACATGTATACCTGAAATTTTTCCGGCTCAAATACATGCGACTAATGAGGATAAAATAACACAAGACAGAAAAAAATCCGTATCTACTCACTGTGGCATACGGTTCTAAATATGGTATTGATGACGTAACTCAAGCGCGGGAAACATTTGTATTGATTTGCGATTTGATTGGTCAACAATTACGCTATGATATTCATCCGCCATTCATAAAAGGAGGTTGCAAGCTACTACACCATTGTCTGTTTTACTTTGGTTACCATTTTATGAATAAAAATTCAAGAAGTGCAAATTTTGTCGTTGAAAGTTGTAGTTATATAATAAGAGGAATATTATGTTGTAGTAACTTTCCTCGTGCTCGTATTTATCTTTCGCTGAGTAAAAAGATTTTGACATCTTGCTCGACCTTCGGTCTTGCGCGATATCAAATTTTCTCCCGCCGCTAGAATTAAATACAAACACTAGGAAAGTTACTACAACACGATTCCGTATTTACTACGCATTACTGTAGTTCATGTTTATACTGACATTAGTGGTTGATTCAATTACGTTTCAATCTATGTAGAATACATAAATAATGCCTCCCTCCTGATATTGTACTTCCGCAGACGTAGTTACATATGTTTATTATTCTTTTTTTTTCCTTCACTCTGCCCAATCTCTAAATATCATTTCTTCCACAATATCTTTTTTCCTGTCATTATCAGTCTGATATTTTGGTGTATGTCTGTTTGATTTGACTTCATGCAGCTGTTATACTACGTGACTGTTTTAGACAGAGGAACAATGTAACGTCATACAGTTCTGTTTCCATTGTTTACTTGATATAATACATGTAAATAATTATATACAATGCAGTCTTGGAAACACACCCGTTATTGTTTAAAGACCTTAGGGCTGTATGCAGCACAGAGGTTGCAATAATTGTGTTCTTTTCCCAGGTAAAATTTCCATTTGTTTATTGAATGTCTGATTTACATTCGGTCTAGTGCTTTCAACTCCTGAGAGCAACAAAAACTTAAAATTGTTTTGCGACTTTTGTGGAGCGGCTTCAGACGGCATATACCATGCGGTCTGATCGTGCACGTTCACCTCTTTCTTACTGTATGCAGCCCTGTAGTTGCAATAATTGTGGTTGTTTTCCAAAAAACGATGTCTATTTCGTTTATCGGCGCTTTTTAAGTAAATATAGTGTTTTGTCAGTTATTATTTGTTATGCCTGGAAGGGAGACACTTACAGAGTTATGTCCCCTATTGTCAATTTTTTTTTTTTTTTTGTTCTTTGCATGTGTATAATATGTATATATATTTAGGGCTTTAAGTTTGAGTTCTCTACATTATACATTTTTCCTTGGGTTTAATATTGGCTATCAATTTTTTTTCTTTTTTTTCTTTTTGTGCGGATCTTGATTGAACTACACATAGTGTGTAGTTTGATCGCTGATGTTGCCTTCCGCTTTGCTGAGATTGAACTTTTGAGCGTCTTACACAGTCTGGCAATTTTATGCAGTTGTTTGGGGCGGGATCAGACATCATATACCGTGCGGTGTGATCTTGGACACACACCCACTGTTATACAAAGACCTTCTGTTCATAGACAGTCTTGAAGTTACAATTGTTTTGGTTACTTCCTAAGAAAAATGTCTATTTTGTTTATAGGCGCTGTCTGGGTAAATATAGTATTTCGTCAGGTATTACTAATTTGTTATGTTTGTAATTATTTACGTTCCCTACTGTCTAAAAATGTTTTTTACTCTTTTTGTCCGCATGTTTCTATGTATATATTAAAAGTTTTAATGTTAGTTTCATTTATATTTTACTTATTTCCTTGACTCTGGCAGTTCCTATTAAATACTTACTTGCGGCTGGTGTGGGTCATGATCAAACTGCAAAAAAACGTGCAGTTTGAACAAGATACACTCACAGAGATATGATTCTTTAATATCAATGTATTTTTCTGACTATGCTTGTACAATTTACCTAAAGGGTTCCAGTGCTATCATTCCAAAGTATCTTTTCAACTATCATTCCGAAGTTTTTTTGTTTTTGTTTTTTCAACTAGAACCGTGTATCATATCATTCACGCAATACTGTCATGTCTGTAGGTTTTCGACCATTCAAAGCATTACACTATCATATTCTAAATATTTGTCGTACACTTTTTTGTTAGCATCATTCACCACGCACTCCTTAAGCATATTAAATATTGTTAATAATCACATTAATACAGTACATGCACAACAATTTTCCTGACTTTTTCTGTAATTTTTACAGCCTTTTTATAGTGCTATATTTATTTATCAATTCGATTTACCCCCAAAGTTTTCTTTTTTAATGTGTTTACTTCTTTGTTTTGATGGTGTGGAGTGTCTTATGATTTGATTTGATTTGATTTACAACATAACTGTGTTACATTGTAAAGAACATAGAGTTGGAGATGTGTTGAGCTGCTACACGTTGTTCCTGTACTTACTATGCGCAATACCATGAATTGTAGAATTTTAAGGTTTATCTGTAGCCACCCAACATATTGTCCACATCTTCATTTTCACCTAACTGTTATAATATTCTTCCCTTTTTTCAGCTCTTAGCACAATGTACTATTTATATTCAGTCCTAGTTAATATTAGACAATCGTTATCTTTGACCAAACAGGTTTTACATCACAATAAAAAAAAAAGATTATTGATAGGCAAACGCTGTGAAGAGTACGTACAATTTTATAGATAAGTATTTACAGCCTATTACCTTTGATGGTAGTGACTCATCTTTTGGTATTGCGTCCAGGCGATGTCTATCCAAATCTTGGTCTGCAGCATAGCGAGTCTTCAGATAGTATGTCCAGTACAAATTTATACAATTTTCTTAATCTAGCCAATCATCTCTCTACCGTTCATTACAATGTCCAAAAGTATAGCTAACAAGCTTGATGCTTTGATTGCAGAGTTTTCATTTTTTGATATTGTTTCATTTTCTGAGCCTTGGTTATCTGACAATTTATCTTAAGATGAACTGCTTTTCCTTCTTTCCATGCACCAGAACGAAATAATTAATCTTTCTTATATTCGTAGAATTGATCTCGAAATTGGTAGATTAGAGAGTGTATCTTGACACAAATCAAGTCTATTAATAATTGAAACATCTTGTATGGCGTATTTTATGGAACGCCGAACTCTGACTCGACCTATACTTCACTTATTGAAGATTCTATAGATCTTGCTATAAATTCGAATGTTTCAGATGTTATAATTACTGGTGATTCTAATCTGAATACTATGAACGAAAATCAATTTCGTAAGGTCGAAGCTTTGTGTAACCATTTTAATATGGTTCAATGTATTGACGAACCAACTCACTTCTCCGAAAATTCCATGTCCACTATTGATCTTCTTTTTGTTACCAATAAAAACTCCATTCTAACATCTGGCGTTGGAGAGCCTTGCCTTGGTCTTACAATGCGTTATTACTGTCCTGTCTTTGGTGTTTTTAACTTCCTAAAACCAAACTTGAAAAATATTCAACGTACCATTTGGAAATACGATCAATTTCAAATTGGCGCTAATTTCAATTGGCGCTTTATACACAATGATGATATTGACACATACGCTGAAAATTTTGCAAATGTCATCACGGATAAAACTCGTATGTTGATTCCAAACAAAGTGTTAGGATTAATCCCCAAGGACCACCGTGGATGACCTGTTCTATTAAAAGAAAATTTCAGTATCGTAAGAGATTATACAAAAAAGTTAAGACATCTAACAAAGTTAGTCACTGGACAAAATTCAAATCTGTTAGAAACGAAGTAATATCACTTATTCGACGAACTAAAGAAAACTATTACGATCACTTGTCTTCGAAATTGAAATCAGGTTTACCACCCCCGCGAGAATGATGGAAAACATTAGTCATTTATGTCTTCAACTTCTTCATCGCCAATCCCTCCTCTCTTAGATTATTCCAGCGATTCAATGTTCATTGACGACAATGAGAAAGCTAATTTATTGAACTCTTATTTTGCAAATTAATCACGTATAGATGATTCCTTAAGTGCTCTTTCAGATGCAAATTACCCTTTGACACAATCTTCTGTAGATACAATTAATATTAGGCCGTTCGAAGTACTGGATGTTTTAAAATCGCTGAGACTTGGAAAAGCTTCGGGGCCCGATGGTATCAATAATAGGATTCCTATTGAAGTAGCTGGACAGATTGCACTTCATTAATGTGATTTGTTCATTTTCTCATTAAATACCAATACAGTTCCATCTTCATGGAAAATATCCAATGTATATCTAATATTTAAATCCGGTGACCCTTCTCTTCCATCCAACTACAGGCCTGTTTCGTCGTTGAATAGCATTGAAAAAGTATTTGAACGCATCATATTCAAGCACGGTTATACCACCTGAAAATATCAATTATTTCACACCCTTCCAGTCCGGTTTCATGCCTGGCGACTTCAAGGTTAATCAAGTAACTAGTCTTTATAATGATATATGCAAAGCCTTTGATGATGGGCTTGAATTTAGAGCTGTGTTTTTTTTACATAAGTTTGACATAAAGGCTTACTTTTCAAGTTGAATAGTACCCGTGGTAAACTATTATCTTGATTTTCCAGTTATCTTACAAATCGTTTTCAAAGAGTTATTTTACCGTGGGGCGTTTCATCCTTATGTCATGTGCAAGCCGGTGTCCCTCAAGGATCTATTCTAGGACCTCTTTTATTCCTAGTTTATATAAATGATACCGTCGAAGATATTCAAGCAAATGTAAAGCTTTTCGCAGATGACGCAAGCTTGCCGGTGATTGTAGATGATCCGGCCGCTGTAGGAAGTATTTTACAATGTGATATTGATAAAATTACGGATTGGGCACAGAAGTGGTTGGTCGAGTTCAACCCTGCAAAGTCTGAATCGCTGGTTATATCCTGCAAACGTCTTAAACCTAATTACCCAAGCCTTTACATGTCAAATACTGAAATTCAGTCAGTTACAAATCACAAGCATTTAGGTATTTTTCTTTCTAATGACGGACCTTGGGATATCCATATCAATAAATCAATTGAAAAAGCATGGAAAAGCACTGGAGTTATGCGACATCTGAAAATACGACTTGATCGACTATCACTTCAAATCATTTACTTTTCATTTATAAAGCCTATTTTCGATTATGGTGATGTTACATGGGATAATCTTTCCCAGGGGTTGAAGGATCAACCAGACAAAGTTCAAAATAAAGCTGCACGCATAGTTACAGGTTGTACTAAACTCGTAGCTATTGCTGACCTAAATCAGGAAACTGGTTGGGAAACTTTAAGCGAAAGAAGGCGAAAATATAAGCTGATTCAATTCTACAAAATGGTAAATGGACTTTCTCCATATTACCTTAATGTTCTTGTCCTTCCCTCTCCCCCCCACCGGTTGGTAATTTATTAGCTTATAATCTGCGTAGACCAAATAATTTGCGAACCATTGCTTGCAGAACTAGCTTGTATAATAATTCGTTTCTGCCGTCTGTAATTAATGATTGGAATTCCCTACCGGATGAGATTAAGAACGCAGAATCACTGGCATCTTTTAAGCATAATTTGAACCTTTCCAAACCCACTCCAAGACAACTATATTTCTTCGGCGAAAGAAGAATTAAGATAAGCCGTGTTAGGTTGTGCAACAGGTGTAGTTCTCTTAATCATCACCTACACTTGAAAAATTTAGTGCAATCGCCACTGTGTATTAGATGTGGCTCAGGCGAATCAACTGAACATTTCTTTCTAAAATGTTTAACTTAAAATGATTTAAGTCAGGTTGTAAGTTTTTGTTGTATCTGTATATGGTTTCTTACTGGGTGACATCTTCACCAGTAGACCCAACACTCCACACCCATCTGCCCCCTAAATGTTTCTCGCTCTTTTTTTTTTTTTTTTTTATGTTTGTTCTAGACTTCTTTATATTGTAGTTTATCTAAGCAATTACCGGAAATTGGAAGGGAACTCTATAAGCTTTGCCTCGTTCCAATCCATTTCTGCAGGATAATATTTGTTTGTATATATTGTATTGTTTATGTATATTATACTTCTGTAGAATAAAATATGTTTAAATGTAAATAATAATATTGAAAAAATGTTTAAACTGGCGTTTTTAGATAATAACAGGGTCTGCCTCAATACCAGAATGTAACAAAAAGATTACAAAATGTAGATGCATTAAAATCGGAATGTTACAAAATGTGGAAGCTTCAACAACTTAAGTTCAGTAAAATTAAGTAATACAAAAATCGTGGCCCGAAATGTGAATTTTGATAAACGTACAGGAAAAAGGTCAGGTTTGGGGTGATAATGTAGCTACCATATATGCAGAACCTTAACATCGAACCATCACGAAATATAACCAAATATGGAATTTAAACACGGAACTGTAACGAAATGTGGAGTTATCACCGTCGACATTTTTGTTTTAGCGTGAAATGGATACTGAGATGTGAAATGTGAAATCTCAATTACGAAATGTTACAAAATGTAATCTGAAAAGCTTAGGTAGCGGAATGTAGCTAACCGAAGAACGAATGTAAAGTAAATAGCACAAAAAAAATCCAGGCTGGACATGTGAATTTTGAACAACGAAAATAGCCAGGATCATAACGAAATGCTACGATGTGCAGATCGCTTAAAAGACGGAATGTTACGAAATCTGGAAGCTTCAACAACGAAATGTTACAAAATGTGATTTCAATTCCTAAATACCGCAATGTAGCTTACTGAGAAATAAATGTAAATTAAGTAACACAAAAATCCAGGTCCGAAATGTGAATTTCAATAAATGTACATGAAAATGGTGTTTAAGGGGAAAATGTAACTACCAAGTATGCAGAGACGTACCCTAGAAATGTCGCGAAATGTAACCAAATCCGGAGTTTAAACACAAAACCAAAACGAAATGTGGAGTTATCACCGTCGACATTTTTAGTTTTTATGTGAAATCTAAGATGTGAAAGCTTCAACAACGAACTGTTACTAAATGTTTTTTTTTTTTTTTTTTTTTTTGTTTTGTTTTGTTTTTTAATTTCAAAAGGTTATAAGTAACGGAATCTATTTAACCGAAGAACTAATATCAATTAAATAACACAAAAAAGCGTGACTCGAAATGTGATTTTGGTCAGTGGAACACAAAAATAGTCAGTTTTTTTTTTTTTTCCATATACAGTGACTATCGGTATTTCTTTATGTTCTGTGGATCGAAATTTGCATTTCTGTCCGACGTTTCGCTACATTCCCGTGTTGAAGGATCTTCATTTCGCGAAATACACGTAAATCTTAAACAGTTCCCGCTTACGTATTGCATAGGTCGTATTGACAGCTTAGATCAAGATCAGATTGCAACGAGTAATAAATCTGATCTTCGATATAAAACGCCTACCACCTGATGCTAATCTCAAGTCAAGCAATTTATTATCGATAAATAGCGGAGGAAATCAAAAATCATGATCAGATGGCACTTAATGGGAAGTCTGATCTTTGATATAACACGCTCGCCATTTAGGTCTTCTTAGCTGATTGTCCATGGCTCATATTACAAAGTTTTATACCCTGTGTAACGTTACATATTCGATTTTGTGTGCCGAGTTTGTAATGCCCAAAATGGGTCGAAATTGTCATGGTCCGAGATGTCACAGGATATCGGACAAGAAGAAATAAGGCATCGTACATACTGGGCCAATCAAAACATATTTACATCTTTAGGTACGAGAAGCAAAGAAATTTTGCGAAAATAAATCTTACCGAGTTTTTGAAATGTTAGGCTGTTTTCGGGAAAGAGCACATCGTCTGCGTTTTGTCATGCACATTGTGTATAAAAATAGGAAAGATAAAAGATTCCGAGTATTGTTCGGCAATATCACTCGTCACTACTCGGCCGATTCCGTAACTACACATAAGGATTTGCCAATGTTTCTTCAGTGTTACAGCGCACTAATTTCCACTTGTAAATAAGATCATTAGGGCTTGAAATTCTTATTCAAATACTTTCGTTAGATTAACATCGCGCATCTCTCACAATTCTTTGTGAACTTAAACCTAACTTTGATGTTCAAACCCAAATATTTTTATCATTTTTGGGGGTCGTTTCTTTCAGCGTAGTGAGATGCATTGCAAGCGGTACTTTTCACTTTTACTCGGGTTTTCCGAAACTGCTCGGATCATGTGGATGGGGTTGAAATTTTGGTATACGATTACTATTGCCTTGGGCTTGCCAAGCCAAGCCCAGGCTAAAAAGGTATTTCCATTTGATCTTAGACCTACAACCTGCTCCGTAATTTGATTGCATCTCAAAAGCCTAGTGATATGACTTTGACCCAGTTGAAACCATTATTATTAAGTCACTTGAGACTCAAACCCCTCACCAGTGTAGAACGAGTATAGTTTCATTGTAAGATGCAAAGTGAAAATGAAACTGTAACTCAGTAATTTACAGAATTGAGGCGGCTAAGTAAGTCCTGTGAGCTTTGGACATTTTTTGAAGAGTCGCTGAGAAATAGTTTTGTCTGTGGGTTACGGAACAGTGTCATGCAGAGGAGGTTATTGTTAGAAACAGACTTAAGCATGAAAAGGCAGTTGCTATGGCTGTAAGTATGAAACTGGCAGAACTGGCAAATGTTAAAAGTCATGGATGACCGTCTCAATTTCGTTGGAGCTTTTTACCAAACACAGGTGTTCGTATCTACCCGAGACATTTATTGAGGATTGTCGTGTTTTCCATACCATAAGCGCTAAATGCATAAAGAAAAAAATAGTCGCGTCTAAATAACAATCATGCATTTATTTTCCTTCCATTCTGCTTAAAATATACTGCTTTTAAAAACGACAAAATCTACTTTCATAGAGTTTCAAACATTCATTAACAAAATGAAAATGGACTACAAGTATAGTGCTGTAAATAAGCTGACCCTGACATGTTTTCGATTCTTTTCGTATCTGCAAAGTGAAGAGTTCATGTAGAGGTGTTGGTTAAATAATTTCATACCATATAAGATATGAAGGATAATGTTACAAGACCAGAGCATATGCACCGTCAGAAAAAGGTACTATAAGGGCATGTTTTTATTAAAGTCGGCACTGTATCAGAACTCAAAATAGCAGTACTGTATAAAACTCATTTCTCTACAGTGAAAAAAAGAATATCAAAGCTGCTAGGTGGGTAAATTTTGCAAACACCCTGTATTTCTAGGAATTCCATGGTCACATGACAGTCATGTGACTCTGAAAGCAGACGAACGGGAAATTCCCTGGGGGAATTCCTTTTGTATTTTTTTGTTTTAGTATGAATTTTACCGAAGTTGCTGTGCAACCTTCAAAAAAGTAATAGCAAAAATCGTGATTTTATAGAATAATAGATTGAAATCATTTTCACCAACTTGTTTTTGTTTGACACATTTTTACTTTCTTATCGGTAAGCGGTGAATGCTGCTCCCAAGTACCTTGATTAAACAAACGACGGTGTCATTCTACTTCCGGTTGTCACAACAAGGAAAATTACCTCAAGTCTCGAAAACAAGTGCGTATAGAAAACATGTTAATCTGCGATAAGTGAAGCAATATACTACGAGAGCACTGTCCAGTGTGAACTGTTAAGGAGATAGTTGCGGAAATGCCAAATGCAAATGTCTTTAGTACCTTAGATGCTACTGTTGGGTTTTGGACATTAAAGCTGGATGAAGAAGGCTCAAAACTAACAGCACTCCAAACAGCATTTGGAAGATACAAATTTTTGCGTGCTCCTTTTAGGATCAAATCGATTCAGGAGATGTTAAGGTGTCATGACAGTAATGATCTACAAGATTTAGAAGATGTGCAAGCTATTGTTGATGGTATTATTGTTTGGGATGAAAACCTTCAAGAACATGATAAAAGAAACATGTCTTGGAATGTATTAAAGAAAACAACCTAAATTTGGATTTGAACAACTGTCAGTTTTGTAAAGAGGGAGTGATTTATGTAGGTAGCAATATTAGAAATTCTAGTGTGTGTTTAGCACTCTATAATCAATATATGTATAGCTGACTACTGAAACGTTAGTTATATAATGGGCCAGTGGTCTACAATACTGAAGAAATTAACCCTTTACTACAAAATCCCAAGTTTTAACGACCCTGGGAAACTGAAAATTTGAAAGCATTGTGGGGGAAACGACCCAAAGGAGGAGTACTTTTGCAAACTGTGTTGGAAAAGGAGAAAATGTGGGTTACCCCCATTTTCTCCTTTTCCCAGTATGCTTTCTAACCTTTCAAAGACAATTATAATCATTTAGCCACATCTAATATTTGTAGTCTGTAAATCCTTTCAATTTGAAAAACTCTAAAATTTTGTCGTCTGGTGAAAAGTTAAAAAGTGCTTTCATATTAAATGATTGAATTGTTTTGCACAGCATTTATTAAGAAATATCAGATGCAGTACTTAGAACTAGGATATACATGAATTCTAGTATTTGTCATCCACAATCACAGTTTCTTTACAGTCTTCTTCACAGTTTTCTGCCCTGCATTGCTCAGTGGTAAAGAGCAGGTCTTGTAACCTGGAAGCTCTTGGTTCCAGTCTCACAGAAATCGCTTGGTTTTTGGTGGGAATTTCTTTGTGCAAGGTGCAAGGGCCCTAGCCTAGCACTAGCAAAACCCAGGACATACATGAAAAAGTTGGCTTCTTTTGTAAAGAAGCCAGGAGAGGACAGCATCAATGTTTTCAAATAGTTTATTGGCTTTAATTTCAATATACATATATTTTGGTACATGTAAACAAACAAGTAACGCATCATATGATTCTCGCTGCGTAGCATGTAGAAACCTCTTATGCATTACATGACAGACAGGTGACCTTCTTCCCGCGTTTTCAAGTCGCGTAATCTTTTCCCACGGTGTTTCTTTTTTTTTTTTTAACGAATTTTTTTTTTTTTTTTTTCACTTAGCTTTATTTGTTTCATAAAAAATCACAAGCACCGGAAAGGTCATTTGCAATCAAATCAATATGTAAAAAATCTTTTTTGAAATCCCTCATATAAAACTAAACCACGTCTATTTCCTATTTCAGGGTTTTTATTTCGGTTTATCTACAGAACCATGACGAAACAGACTGTGTATCAGAACAAATGCAAAACAAGAGGGCCATGATGGCCCTGGACGCTCACCTGAGTCAATAGGCGAAATTCACTCAACGTGTATAATTCAATTTCTGACCATTGTCAGGTCAATTGAGCTTAAAATGTGGCCTCTAGAGCGTCCACAAGGAATTTCCGTAAGTTGACCTAGTGACCTAATTTATCACCCCACGTGACCCAATTTAGAACTCATCAAAAAATTTATCAAGACAAACATTCTGAACAGTTTTCAAGTTAATTGAGCAAAAAATGTGGCCTCTAGAGTGCCCACAAAGTGTTTCTTAAATTTGACCCAGTAACCTAGTTTATGACCCCAGCTGACCCAATTTCAAACGCACCCAATATTTCATCAAGACAAACATTCTGACCAACTTTTAAGTCAATTGAGCAAGAAATGTGACCTCTAGAGTGCCCACAAAGTATTACTTTAATTTGAACTAGTGACCTAGTTTATGATCCCAGGTGACCCAAATCCAAACTCATCTAAGACTTTATCAAGACAAACATTCCGACCAAATTTCAGGTCATTTGAGCAATGAATGTGGCCTCTAGAGTGCCCACAAGGTATTTCTTTAATTTGACCTAGTGACCTAGTTTATGACCCCAGGTGACCCAATTTCAAACTGACTGAACATGTTGTGCTCAGGTGGGCTAACAAACTTAGAACAGGTTCACATACCAAATAACAAAGCTCTATGCCTTCAAGGTTTAGAAAAGAAGAATTTTAAAGTTTTCCTTCTTTGTTCCTATGTTAGAACTTGTGACCCCCCGGGCAGGACCAGTTTTGACACCAGGGGCAACGTATGAACAAACTTGGTAAAGGTCCACTAGGAGATGCTACATACCAAATATCAAAGCTCTACGCCTTCCAGTTTCAGAGAAGAAGAATTTTAAAGTTTTCCTTCTTTGTTCCTATGTTAGAACTTGTGATCCCCGGGGCGGGGCCAGTTTTGACCAGAGGGGGGTCATATGAACAAACTTGGTAGAGGTCCACTAGGAGATGCTAGATGCCAAATATCAAAGCTCCACGCCTTCCAGTTTCAGAGAAGAAGAATTTTAAAGTTTTCCTTCTTTGTTCCTATATTCGAAATTTGTGATCCCCCGGGCGTGGCCAGTTTTGACCCCAGGGGCATCGTATGAACAAAGTAGGTAGAGGTCTGCTAGGACATGCTACATACCAAATATCAAAGCTCTACGCCTTCCAGTTTCAGAGAAGAAGAATTTTAAAGTTTTCCTTCTTTGTTCCTATGTTAGACACTTGTGACCCTCGGGGCAGGGCCAGTTTTGACCCCAGGGGCATCATATGATCCAACTTGGTAGAGGTCCACTAGGAGATGCTAGATGCCAAATATCAAAGCTCCACGCCGACCAGTTTCAGAGAAGAAGAATTTTAAAGTTTTCCTTCTTTGTTCCTATGTTCGAACTTGTGACCCCCGGGGCGGGGCTAGTTTTGACCCCAGAGGCATCATATGAACAAACTTTGTAGAGGTCCACTAGGAGATGCTACATACCAAATATCAAAGCTCTACGCCTTCTAGAATCAGAGAAGAAGTTTTTTAAAGTTTTCCTTCTTTGTTCCTATGTTCAAAACTTGTGACCCCCGGGGTGGGGCCAGTTTTGACCCCAGGGGCATCATATGAACAAACTTGGTAGAGGTCCACTAGGAGATGCTACATACCAAACATCAAAGCTCTACGCCTTCTAGAATCAGAGAAGAAGATTTTTAAAGTTTTCCTTCTTTGTTCCTATGTTCAAAACTTGTGACCCCCGGGGTGGGGCCAGTTTTGACCCCAGGGACATCATATGAACAAAACTGGTAGAGGTCCACTAGGAGATGCTAGATGCCAAATATCAAAGCCCATGTAATTTTCTTACTTTTCAATGTCAAATAGGGTGCGCCCGCGCAGAGCCCAAACTCCACCCAAAGGTCAATTTTTAAACTTTTGGTACAGGGTCTCAAGATCATGTTACATACAAATTAAGAATGCTCTAGCCCTTATGATTTGTCAGAACGAGAGTTTTAAAAGATTTTTTTCTTTGTTTCCATGTAAAATTGGGTGCACCCGAGCAGAGCCCAAATATGACCCAAAAGAGATAATTTTAACAATTTTTATAAATGGTCACCAAATGATGCTACACGCAAAATATGAATGCTTTAGCCCTTATGGTTTGTCACAAAAAGATTTTAAAAGATTTCCAACTTTAATTCTATGTAAAATAGTGTGCGCCCGGCCAGAGCCCAAATATGACCCCAAAGGGATAATTATAACAATTTTTGTAAAGGGTCACTAGATGATGCTACATGCAAAATATGAATGCTCAAGCCAATATGGTTTGTCACAAGCAGATTTTAAAAGATTTCCTTCTTTGTTTCCATGTAAAATAGAGTGTGCCCTGGCAGAGCCCAAATATGACCACTGAGGTTTAATTTTCACAATTTTGGTAGAGGATCATCATATAATGCTACAAACCAAATATGAATTCTCTAGGCATTATGGTTTGTCAGAAGATGATTTTTTAAAGATTTCCTTCTTTGTTATTATGTGAAATAGGATGCGCCCGGGCAAAGCCCAAATATGACCCTAGGGTATTAATTTTAACAATTTTGGTAAAGGGTCACCCAATGATGCTTCATACAAAATATGAATGCTTTCGGCCTTATGGTTTGTCACAAGAAGATTTTTAAAGATTTTTTCCATTTTCAGCCATTTTGTTGCCATGGCAACCACAGTTTTTCATGGAATTAAATTCTTTTAACAATTTTTGTAGAGCTTCATCCAAGAAACATTCCTGCCAAGTTTTATCAAGATTGGCCATCTGGTTTTGGAGGAGAAGATTTTTAAAGAAATTGTTAACGGACGGACGGACAGATGGACGGACGGACGGACGACGGACGATGACCGGTCACAATAGCTCACCCCGAGCACTTCGTGCTCAGGTGAGCTAAAAACATGGAGTTAGGCAGCAATTTCTGAGTCGATCTGCCTTTTAAACTCACCACTGTTGGACAGGTCTGATGACCTCTCCAATAAGCTAGCTGTCAATCAGTAAAGTTGTTAACGCATTGTAAAAGTTTTGTCTTTGCTAACACCTATCAAGATTGAAGTAATCATACGAAGGATAATTGTGGATTTCTTTCAACTCTCCATCTTTTGTGTAATATTTTAACTGTTTGGAAGGTAGCAAAATAGTGTATACGGTTGTAGGTCAACTCTTTGCCTATCAACAAAATTTAGACTTGTCCAATTCGAAAACATTTTCCGAAGACAAATTGAATGTGACTGAAACCGTTCAGTTTTTTCTTTGAAAGGAACGGAAACATTCTGGAAAAGGAGAAAATACTGATTTCCAGCATTTTCTCCTTTTTTCATAATGTTTCCGAAATCCTCTTTCCTCGGGGTTATCAAAAGTAAAGATTGTTTGATAAAGGGTTAAACAGCATCAGATCAAATAAAGATAAATTTCTGACAATTAATTCGTTTTTAGGCACCGTAATGTTGAAAAATTAAATAGAGAAAATAATAATATTATGGTGGTACTTGGCTGAAAGAGAAATAAATATACATGCGTCTAAATGGATAAAAATGTGCTGTAGCAAATTCGAAATGACTTTTTCAAAATATTTCAATTTTCTATTTTCCTTGAAGAGAAGCTCGAAATAAAATTCAGCGTTTTTAGCTCATCTGAGGTGAGCTTTTGTGATCGTGCTGTGTCCGTTGTTCATCATCCGATGGCTAACATTTGCCTTGTGTGCACTCTAGAGGCCAAATTTTCAGTCAGATACTCATGAAACTTGGTCAGGATGTTTTTCATGATAAAATCTTGCACAATATTAAAATTGGGTCACTTTGAATAAAAAAGAAGGTCATTGGACTAAATCTTAGAAAAACCTTGTGTGCATTCTAGAGGCAACACTTTATGTCTGATACTCTTGGAACTTTGTCAGAATGCCTGTCTTGAGTACATCTCGGATGAGTTTGACATTAGATCATATTTGATCAAAAAGTAGGTCACTGGGCCAGATCTTAGAAAAATCATATGTGTACTCTAAAGGCTACATTTTTGACCTGATACATGTGCTCATGAAACTAGGTCAAAATGTTTGACTTGATGATATATCCATTAAATGAGAATGTCGGGTCAAAAAGTAGGTGACTGGGCCAAATCTTAGAAAGACCTTGTGTGCATAGTAGAGACCATATTTTCATCCTGGTATGAAGATTGGTATGAATGCCTGTATTGATGATATCTCAGACGATTTTGAAATTAGGTCATGTTGGAACAAAATGTAGGTCACATAGTCAAATCTTATAAAAACCTTGTGTGCACTCTAGAGGACACATTTTCAGCCGATTACTTATGAAACTTGGTCAGAATGTTTGTCTTGATGACACTATGGACATGATTGAAATTGGGTCATGTCGGGTCAAAAAGTAGTTTACTGGGTCAAATCTTAGAAAAACATTGTGTACACTCTAGAGGCCACATTTTCAGCCTGATACTCATGAAAGTTGGTCTGAATGATTGTATTTATAAATTCTTGGATCAGTTCGAAATTTGGTGGAAAAGCAGGTCACGGGGCCAAAACTTAGAAAAACCTTGTCAGCAACGTTAAGGCCACATTTTCAGTCTGATACTTTTGAAACTTGGTCGAAATGTTTGTCTTGATATCTTGGACATGTCTGAAATTGGGCCTTGTCGGCTCAAAAAGTAAGTCACTTAAGGGCCCTCTTGTTTCATTAATGTAGAGTTACAAAATCTGGTTCTAGTACGTCAGTATGCAGGTTATTCTTGGATAAAATTAAGCTCTTTACCAACATCAAGTTTTTGACTCAGTTGTACTGAAGGCATTTGCAGATAACAAACTAAATATATTTCAAATGATGGAATTTCATGTGAAAGCGAGTGAAAAAAGGAGAAAATGCTGGTTACCCGCATTTTTCCGTTTTTTCCAACAATATTCTTAAAATGTTTTCAAAAGCATTCTTCATTGGGGTCATTAAAATACTCAATTTTGTGCTACAAGTTTTATCAGTATCTGTCTGTGAATTTTTTGTAGGAGGTTGGCTTAGACAGAGTGCTAATCTCTAATGTCACGTTCACATTTATGGTCATGCACGTACTTGACCGTAGTTAATTCCAAATGTAGTTTGCCGCAGTGTTACTATGGTCAACTAAGAAGTTGACGAGCCTACATTGCTGATCGCTTGTAATGCCATGTCACCTAGGAAGAAACGATATATTGTTGATTTGATTTAGCAGCTACTACGGTCAACTAAGTACACACTACGGTTAAGTAGGGTAAATTATGGTTAACTTAGGTCAACTACGTTAGAACTACGGTCCCAATAAGGTCAAGATATCAACGTTAACCGTAACCAATTTTTGAACATGTCGCAAAATTATGTGCTTACTACGCACAAATCATAAGTTCAAACTAAGTTCATTACTACGTTGAACTATGGTTATCTACGACGCAAGATGTGACCATGGCTTCAGAAGCCTATACTGAAATAAAAGTTTTCATAGAGAAAATAAGCAAAGCCCTCCCTTCCCCAAAAAATGTCATTATACCCCTACAAAGGGAATTACTTGGTCCGTCTGTCTATGCGTATGCCCGCTTGCCTCTTTACCAAGTGACAAAAATATGGACTGGTCCAAGTTGGAAGCATTTGCAGACAACCATTTAAAGTTGGCCGAAATGACAAAATATGTCCTTGATTGGTAAGAAAACATTGTTGGAAAAGGAGAAAATGCTCACAACGAGCATTTTCTCCTTTTCCCACAATGTTTTCAAAAGTATTCTTGTTCAGGTTCGTTAAAAGTCAGTATTGTGTGTTAACGGATTAAATCTTGTCCACAGTATAACTTTCGAAATATGAAATATAGCCAACTTTCGCGGACATGTAAAAATCGATATCTGCCTATTTTACCTGTAATTTTTTTATATAGAATTATGAAGGGCCGTGGTAGATAAACGTTTATAACTTCATCAGTTTTCAGAATTGAAAAATATCTCAAGTGAGGTAAGAAACTTCAATTTATGCTCTTTCAAATGAACTAAGTTTTATAAATATCATAAGAAAAAAAAAAACCTTTTGGTCCTTTTTGTAATTTTAAAATTGCAGTATTGTTTATATAGGATAAAGATGGAAAATGCATTTTCCGAAGTTAAAAAATGAAATATTTGTTGAATTTTCTTTTCTTGCGTTAAAATGTCAAAATTATCCCAATGGAGGTCAGAAAGTTCATTTATTGCTCTTTAAGTTGGTATAAATTTGAGTCATTAAAAAAAATAAACTTTTGGTCCTTTTTTACAGTTTTTTAAGGTCCCTTTCCTATTTTTTGCATTTTTCGTGATTATTCGGATTGTGCCGGAGTTTCCCGATGATAGTTGAGTCTCACTGTTAGATAAGCCGCCTATTGGGTATTTTTACCGTGTTACGTACTGTTATTGTCAAACGGGCCCACTGCTATAATTCCAAATCGATAAACCTTTCATTAATAGTTAATATTATTGTTTATTTTTGGGAATACATATTTAAAACCACGAACCATGATGAGATGATATAAACATTATCGAGTTGGATTTATAAATTATCTTGTCACGGTAGGTGACCTGTCATCCCAAACATAAATAATAATATAAACTGATAATGAAACTTTTATCGAGTAAGAGCTATATCTTTAGGATATACATGTATCCACACAATTTGTGGACCCAAATATATACCCGGGTTTTTGATCATCGTGACAGGACCAGACTTTTGATCTTGATATTATTGTTTAGCTTGACCTAAAACTATCAAGATTCAGAGTTCAAAAATGTTCAGTTGCTACCCTTTTCCATTCTTCAGCTTTTTAATTCATATGTGTGGTGATTAATGCCATATCAAAAGTATTTTATGAGTCATCAGTCATCAGTTCACATAGTCACGTTTCCTGGCTTCTTTAAATGCGTTTCTTGACCTGACGCACCTGAAGCTTGCTGGCCAACTGTTATGCTTTCATCGCGACCGAAATTTGCGATTTTGTACCAGTAACACCTTGTAGACTCATGAAACATTGCGGGAAAAAGTATCGTTTTGAAATTGCTGTGTGGGGAAACTTAACTCACAATCCCGAGTTTTAATCCTTGGGTAGAAGGCTTTTCAGAACATTGAGGGAGAAGGTGAAAATGCTGATTACCAGCATTTCCCCTTTTGACCATTTTAAAGACAAATTCCATCTTTTTACCACATTTTTATTTGCCTTATGAAAATTATTTCACTTTAGACAAATCTGAAATGTTGTCATTCGGTAAACAGTAAATAAAACAAAATTAACCTATTACTGTGCAAATACGACTTCTAGCAGTTGATTGCAGTTCATTGCTTTGGAAAAATTATGGAAACCGGCGCACTAATTTCTAGCAAGTCATATCTTGCTTTTCCCGAAATGTTGGCTTTCTTTTTACATCACTCAAACAGATTAGCTTTTGTTTAAAATATTTCCCTTTTGTATAACATGTATTAATTGTTAGTTCATAAGAATTAGACTATACGGTAATGGGCTAATTGTAGATCCGTCCATATTGAAAATAACGCAAACCTAAAAAAAGAATCGCAAAAAAAAATAAAAACTGCACTATTAGATTAAAATTGACTCATACTATGAATATAATGGGGAAAAGGCAATAATACAAACGATTTCACCTGTACCAGTGACTTATAAAATTAGCTGCTGCATTATTAGCAACTGAATGTCAGTTCCATGAGATTGTGTTAAGCATTACGAATGATGAATACTTCGTAAAACTGTGTCTAGGCTAGAACAGTTCTAGAAGTTATGAATTTTCAACATCATTTCAGCCATACCGCGACGGCCAGTGCACCTATCCGTGCTTTCCTGGAGTTTCCTAAAATTTTGAAATTCTGACTAAATTACCCCATCTATGTATAACCTTTTACTCTAAATATCAGACGACATTTTTTTTTTTTTTTTTTTTAATTAAAAGCATTAAAGAGGACAAATGTTGGTCAAAATGAAAGTTGTTTTTGAAAAGCTAGAAAACATTACGGGAAAATGAGAAACTGCCGATTACAACCATTTTCTCCTTTTCGCATGCATGTATTTTCAAAAAGCCCTCTTCCCAAGGACCATGGTTTAATTTTACCATACAAAACCGAGTTTTAACGACCCCGAGGTAGAAAGTTTTTTTGAAAACATTAAGGGGAAGGGAGCAAATGCTGGTAATCATTAAATCGGTTTTCTTCAAATGATTTCAATCTGGTTGAGTCTAAGGTTTCGTCGGCTTGTAAAGGGCTACCCATTTCTCAAACAAACAAAAGAAAAAGGGGTACACTTCTGTGCATTCGGATAATTATTAATCTACAATACCCTTTAGCACTTCCAAATTTAAATTTGAGCTAAATTCTTTGACAGGGTAGAAAACATTATGGTAAAAGGAGAAATAACTTGTAACAAACAATTTCTCATTTTTCCACATCGTTTTCAAAAGCTTTCTTTCTTAGGGTCGTTTAAACTTGTGATTGTTTGGTAAAGGGTTAAGGGCCAAGCATTTGGGATAAGTTGATGTCTCAAAGAATAAAAAAAATAACCCTTAAACTGAAGAATTAATTAATTAAAAACCGACAAATAAAGCTCAATTATTGCAAATTTAATGCTCTTACTCAAGAAAAATCTCGCCGTACCTGACAGTGTAAAAACAAGATTTTGTGCAGCCTGATAAGACTGCACATTTAGTGCATTCTGATATTTATCTACACTATTCTTTAGCAGACAAAGGGTTCAGACTGAAATTTAAAAAAAAACTTCAGATATACAGTCCAGGCAAGGACTGTAAATTGAAGCAGGGCTACTGTTACGTAATGTTACGCGTCTCTTATTGGAGAGGTCATCAGACCTCTCCAACAGCGGTGAGTTTAAAAGGCAGACTGCCACAGAAATCGCTGTCTAAATCCATTTCCTTTTGCGAAATTGTTCTGATACACAGTCTATTTCGTCATGATTTTATAAATAAACCGAAATCAAAAAACTGAAATAGGAAATAAACGTGTTTTTTTTTTTTTGTTTTGTTTTGTTTTGGTTTTTTTTTATATGACGGAATTCCAAAAAGATTTAATATACTATATTGATTATAAGTGACCTCTCCAGTAATTATAATTTTTCATTAAACAAATATATCTAAGCAAAAAGAAAAATTTCGTTAAAAAAAAAAAGAGAGAAAGAACACCGCGGGAAAAGATCACGTGACTTGATACTATCTGGAGAATTCGTACCCTGGAGAACTCATACCCAAATCTCGAGAGCACGAGTTCTCTGGAGAACTCGTACCCCACAAATAGATATAAATAGGTTGATCAGTATGTTTTCAAGTTTTATTTTTCAAAAATGACTAGAATCTAGCATTTTTCTCAGTTTTATACAAAAATTCTATGGATTTATAATGATATAGATTTGATGAAATAACACTCAGAGTTGCTTCTAGGATGCGGGATTGCGAGAATCCCGCGAAAATCAACTTATGAGCGCAAAAAAAGTTGTGCTTCTTCGCCCTACGTACCGCACACCTCAAAAGAGTCTGTGGTCCTTTGGTTTTGGGCGGATTGCGCAGGCTGACATGAGTCGATACTTTTTTGCAGATGCATTAAGAGCCCTTTTCTCAGAGCATAGTTCATTTATCTACTTTCTTAAATTGTTAACGTTTAGACAAACAACCTCTTCATTTTACACGTCTGCAGCAGATAACTTTTCAAAATATTGTGGGAAGAGAAGCTGCTAGTTACTGCAATTTCTCCTTTTGTCACAATGTTTTCCATCACATCAAAGCACCATGTTTCTCATTACTTATCAAAGTTTGCATTAATTATCGTCTGCATGCTTTTTCTGTTTGGGACAGTCCAATAATTGCTTTTTGTTAAAAGATTAAAAAATGTTACATTTATTTTTAACATGTCTGGTACTAGAATTATGTATAGGCCACCTCTATTTGTTGTCATCAGGTAAGATTCTTGCCTATTCAGTAGAATTAGCAAATTGTATCAAATTTTAATTGAACTTTTTCTCCTTTCCAAAAATGTTTTGGTTTATCTGATCACACATTACAAACATTCATTAGAGGTTTGTTCCTTTTGAAAATGAGCCAAACTGGATCATCATCTTGAGTTTTGTGTCCTTGACTTTTGAGAAAAAATATGCATTTCTGAGCATGATAATAGCATGTGGCCTACAATTTCTTCAGATCTTTACCAAACTCGCGTTGTTAGATATTTATGAGAGCTTGGTTCCTTTCAAAATTGAGCAAAATCGGGTCATAGAGTCACAAATTACATGCTCTTGAAAAAAAAAAACATTTTTCAGCTTGTGAACAGCTTACAGCCTTCATTTTACTTTCAGTCTTCACAAAACCCACATGTTTATAGATATTCATGGGAACTCGATTCTTTTGCAAACCGTCGGATTATTGGGTCAGAAATTCCTTGCCCTTAAATTTAAAAAATGTATTTTGAGCTTGTCAAGAGCTTACCGCATGTATTTTTGGAAACCAACATGAAAAAGAATAGCTTTGCTCATATCAGCTCTCAATTTCATTATACCTCCACAACTCTTTGTAAAAATCCGAGTCTGTATTTAAATACCAGTAGAGCTGTTTTTAGTCCTTATAGGCCTCTTGTTCCTAGACTATTATAACAACATGTGGAACATGTACTGTTTTGTGCCTATACACCAGCAAAATTGAAAAAAAAAAAACATGTTTTTTCTCATTCATTTAATAATGCCTTAATTGTTTGTTTACATCTACCAAAATATATTGAAATCAAAAGCCAATAAACTATTTGAAAACATTGATGCCGACCTTTCCTGGCTTCTTTTTTAAAGAAGCCAACTTGTCTTTGATGGCTCGGATCGATAAACGGTCTCAAACTCCGGATACTCCCGAAACTTTACGTTTGATATCGATTATTTTCATTGATTTATTGGTATGCGAGACTGCTGATAAGGCATGTCCGCGAAAGTTGGTTGTGAGAAACTGACCTTTTACTTCATATGCAGATAGATCACATTGACGAAAAGTGCAGTGCACAAGATCCATAACTCTGTTGTCATTATTTTTAGATTTAGTGCCTTTTGTTATTTTCCAATTCGAATTTTTGTCCCGAGCATAACTCCCAAAGTATAAAAGCTATTGGCTTCAAACTTCATATGCAGATTGATCGCACAGGGAACAGGTGCAGTGCTTAAGATCCATAACTGTGTCCACATTATATTTGGAGTTATTGCTCTTTATTACTTTACACATTTGACTTTTGTCCAAAGCATACCTTCCAAAGTTTAAAAGCTATCGAATTCAGACTTCATACAGACAGATCACGTTGAGGACAATTTTACATTTTGGGCTTTTGTCAGGAAGATAAAATCCAACGTATCAAAGCTATTGATTTCATACTTAAAATTCAGATACATCATTATGAGGGCAAGTGTTGTGCACATAATCCACATCTCTGTCTTCAGTATTTAACTATTTTTGAAGTAATAAGCTTTTTTTTTTTTAATATACTTTCCAAAATATATAAGTTATTGACTCGAAACTGCAAGTACAGATTGATCACATGGCGCACAATTGCAGTGCATAAGATCCATAACTCTGTCTTTAGTGTTTTTTGTTATTTTACATTTTGGGTTTGGAAAGGGCCAGATCATTCAGTGACAAGGCAGCAGGTGGGGGTATTTGTCCACTTGTGACGGTTTTAAGTTTTTTACATGCCCAGATATCAATGGATACAACAGAGGTCTACTCAAGGATTATGAAAATATTACATTCAAAGTGAAAATGTAAGATTGACATTAATCTGAATCAGATGTCTATAGAGTTTATGAAATACACCAGCAAGAAAGAAACCAGGCTAGTGAATATTTAAATGTAATGTGTAAGTCCTCTGATTTACAAATAAAGCTAACGTTTTTCAAATTTATAATTGCTTTTGTTTAATTCTTTCTGGTATAGAGTGTAACACTACATGCTTATTATTTGGTATGACAACTGGATTTCAGCTAGAGTTAAACACAGGGGTCCTGTGTAGCTTAGTGGTAAAGTGTGGGATTTGTGACCTGGAGGCCCCAGGTTCGAGCCGCACTAGATCCATTGGGGTTTTTTGCTGGAGCTTCCTTAGGCAAGAAACTTTAGAGCCCCAACCTAGTACTGGTGGATCCCAGGAAATACATGAATATGCCAGCTGTCGCCGTGATATGACTGATATAATTAGAAAGCTGCCTAAAACACCAACAAATCAATCAATCAATGGATTAAACGCATCCCACCTCAGCAGTGCTTTCAGTGCTTTGATTATCTCTATGCAGCAAAGGTGTTAGTAAAAAGTTTGCAGTTAGATTTTCTCCTCAGTAGTACTGGTGGATCCCAGGAAATACATGAATATGCCAGCTGTCGCCGTGATATGACTGATATAATTAGAAAGCGGCCTAAAACACCAACAAATCAATCAATCAATGGATTAAACGCATCCCACCTCAGCAGTGCTTTCAGTGCTTTGATTATCTCTATGCAGCAAAAGTGTTAGTAAAAAGTTTGCAGTTAGATTTTCTCCTCAGTGGGGATTTTTCACCTAACCTGGTATAGAATCTATTCTCTATCCCGGTTAAAAATGCATAAAAATTAAGGGGACGTCTCAAGACGGTTTTTCTAATAATTTCACTACAAAATGAAGGCAAAAATGAAGTTTGGTTTCATGAGCCTAAAATTTTACTACCACAAATCAAACCTTAAAGCACCTTTCATGACTATAGTTGCCTTTGCGGGCAGTGTAGATAAAGATCAGGCTGCACGAAATGTACAGCCTGAGGTGTGATCTACACTGTCTGCTTTGCAGAAACACTGTTGAAGAAAGCAATCATGAAATTGCAATTATTTGGGCTGTATTTTTAGGATGAAAATATCTGATAGGTTTATTTGACGCTCTAAGGGTTACTACTCATCATCAGATGACCGATTTGTAAATCATGCTTAATGCACAAATTTCTTTTCTCACTTTTGCCATTTTAAACTAAGAATAAGGGAAGATTGTAGTCGACTTTGTTACCAAACCTTGACGTGTTTTCAAAAAAAATGTGAATAACGAATATGTTTATACATTTTTCAGTTGAGAAAAAAGGTTTTTAAGGCTGAGAAATCGAACATAAAACGGCATCGCTTTAGGACGAAATCATCTGTTATTTTAGCACGGTCAACTGACCAAGGCATCCCCCATTGCTCTAAGAAATGTTTACAGCGCACATTACGTGTTCCTGATATGGTCCATACAAAACAAACAAATAACTGGATATGAAAATTCTATAGCTGAAAATAAATGAAAAAGCGCCAGTTTGGCTTACCAAATGAACACAATTTTTAACCACTTCGTGCAGAATCCGAAGTCACATACAATCCCAAACACTGTACACTTCCGGTCCTACACTATGGTGTAGGTATTGATTTCATTTAACTCTACCGGATCACAAAATTTTGATCCCATCCAAATTGAAAGCATTTGCAGACAAAAAATAAACTATGGCTAAACTGATTGTATTAGGAAGGGTAGAAAATGTTATAGGAAAATTAGAAAAGTCTCTTTACGGGCATTTACTCCTTTTACCGCAGTTTTTTTTTTTTTTTTTTCAAAAGTATTCTACACCAGTTAGCCTTTTTTAACGTGTATGCTTCGCAAGGTTATACCATTAACAATGCTTGTTTCAAACGAGAGGTCGATAACATACGAGACATGGAGAGACGGAAGGTGCAGCAACCTTGACAGCTGGGAGCCTACTGACAGAATGAACAGGATGGACAAGCTGCAGATCAGGCTGCGCAGGCTCCACAACAGACACTCCGGGACCCCCAGGATGCCACACGCCCCGCCTCTGCAGGCAAACAGACCCGATAGAAGGAACTTTTGTCACCTGTCAGAGAATCCGACCACGACGGAATAAGAGAACCACCTCGCGCGCATCGCAGGCTTTGTGACACCATTCGTAAAAATCATAAACTTTATAATCATTTAATGCATGATTTAGGAATTCGGTCATCTGATGATGACTATTAATTAGTGATAATAAAATTGGCTCATGAAACCGAACCTTATTTTTGCTTGTAGTGAAATATTATGAAACCGTCTTGAGACGCCCCCGTAATTTTGATTCATTTTAACCGAGACAGCGTCAGATTAGGTGAAAAATCCCCAGTACGAAATACTGGGAAACCCAACTGCGACCTTGGCATAGTGACCGAATATTCATTTTCCGGGATTCGATAAGTCTCCGGGTTTTTCTCTGAAAACTGATTCACAGGTAAGAATTAAATAACACATGGCTTTGGAAGGCAGTGTAACCCTTTACTTAATATCTGGTGTTTTAACGCACAATATTCATTCCAAGCCACTGGCTGCTTTCCCACATAACCATCATCGAAACAGTAGTTAGCGGTGAGAGAGGAATGAATCCTGTCACAATGACTATCATTAATCTTAGGAAAGAAATCGAACCAGTGACCCTCTGTTCTCAAGTCCTGTACGCTACAGACGGAGCTACCGGGGCCCGGCTCGTTGATAAGAATCTGGATCGTGTATCTTTCATTCTAGATGCAGTCAGACTGGACGCGCCTTTAATTTTGCTGTCTGTTTTGACGACCCTGGAAGAGAAAGCTTTTGAAAACATTGTGGAAAAAGGAGGAAATGCTGATAACCATTATTTTCTCCTTTTTCCCACAATGTTTCCTACCCTTTTCAAAACAAATTTCAATTTTTTTAGTCACATTTGATTTGTCGTCTGCAAATGTATTGAATTTGGAGTAGTTGAAAATTTGACGTTTGGTAAAGAGTTAAGGGTGTTCCACTAACTTGGGATTTATATCGTCTGACTGTTTGTATTGTAGAGTGAAGTTGCGAAATAATCATCCACGGCTTTGACAAGTTGGCTCAGTGACTAGGAATAAATGATGACTGTGGGTTTTTACTGGGATAACTGCGTTGGTTATGAATCATAGTTTACCAAAAAAATGAGGTCTCGTGTTGTATATATAGCTGCCAGTGTTTTACAATCAGGCACAACGCCACCTTGGTTGGCTGTCACGACTAGAGGTGAGAAGCAGAAACGCGGAAGAACATCGTCGTGTTTTATTGTTGAATCAGTCTTTATCAGTTTGAAGGTAAGAATTTAAGTTTATTTTTCTTCTTTTTATTGTGATGTTATTTCGACCTTTCACTCTTTACAACATGACAAACTTTTAGACCTGTCCAAATCCAAAGCATATGTAGACACCAAATTAAATGTGGTGCAAGACATTTCACGGAAATTGTGTTTCGTCGAAATCCATGTATGTTTTGAAATACCGATTGCTAAATTCCTAGATTTACTTCATGATAAGCTCTGACTGGGAGGAAGATTTGAGCCACAATTCGTCAGGGTTAGGGTAAGGGTCAGGGCCAGGGATCGTTTTCGACGAACGTGGTTTTCGACGAAATGTTGCACATCCAATTAAATGTGGTTAAAATTGTGAAAGTTGGCTTTGATGGGGTAGAAAACATTGTGGGAAAAGGAGAAAATGCTGGTTACCAGCATTTTCTCCTTTTCCCACAATATTTTCAAAAGTCTTCTTCCTCAAGATCGTTTAAAGTCGTCATTGTGTTGGAAAGGGCTCTTTACAAAACGGCAAAAGTTCAGAGTGATCCACAATGAGAGCATTTGCAGACGACAAATGTGACTTAACCCTTGTCCTGCTAAATGAGTTAAAGGAAACTTTCAAGCCGATAGTAAAAAGCAGAATAATGCTATTTCAAACTTATTTTTTGGAGAAAAATATCTCCTTATCGGACAGTGTAGATCCAAGATCAGACTGCACGTTCTGTGCAGTCTGATCTTGATCTGCACTGTCCGCAAAAGGTCAGTGAGTCGCGCTTAGCAGCTTAAGGGTTAAAAACTGAAATTTGCTTATGAAGGGTAGAAAAGTTTTTGTTTTTTTCATTAAGGTCGTAAAAATTCGGGTTGTCTGGTAAAAGATTAATTCTTAAAAATGAAATTATTCATACCATGCTCTGGCAAAAGCGGGTTTAATGAATCTCCGTGATGCAATATACCAAACATATACCAAGCAAGTCATCGCATAATAATTGATCATTTAAATCCAACATGTCCAATAACCAAATGGATCTTGAGGTAGACTATTACTTTGACATGCAGAAAGTTTACAAATAGCAAAAAGTTACGGCCCATGTTAGCCTGCGCAAACTGTGCAGACTGACATGGGTCAATACTTTTGGCAGATGCATTAAGCTCGTATTTGCATGAGCCATGCTCTGGCAAATGGGGTCTTATTGTATCTCCGTGATGCGTGATACCAAGCAAGTCATCACATAATGATTGATCCATAAAACCCATTTTGTCTAACAACCGACTGAATCATGAGGTAGACTGGTCCTTTGACATGCAGAAAATTGATCAATAGCGACAAGTTTCGGCCCAGGTCAGACTACGCGGACTGAGCAGGCTGACCTGGGTCGATACTTTTCGCAGATGCATCAAGCCCCCTTTTCACAGATCATGGCTCATATAGAATTTGTTTCTAGTAACAGTCCCTATGTGTTAATTGGTTTTTAACTGTGATGGCTATTCTTTTCTGTGTGTCTCTGTGGCTTCAGTGGTGAAGTACAATAAATCTGAAATCTGGCGGTCCAGAGTTTGAACGCTTCTATCGGGGTGCTTTGCTTTTCGTGGTATCGTCCTTGGGCAAGACACGTCACACCCTCAGCTTAAAAGCAAGTTATAACTAGGTGAACTCAAGAAAACACATAAATCAATGATCTGTCGTTGTTGTATAGCTGAAAGAAGATTGAAAGCGGTATAAAACCTCATTTAATGATAGAAATGAAAAATAATGGTAGTAACAACAAAACAAAATGTTGCTACTCTTGGGGATCAGACGTCTTTGCAGACATAAAATCAGGCTGCATAAAGGGTACAGTCTGATTTTGTCTCATGTATCGACAATGGCCGACAATCATTGTGGTATTTTGACAAAACCAGGCCTTAACCCTTAGACTGCTAAGCGTGACTCACTGACCTTTTGCAGACAGTGTAGATCAAGATCAGACTGCACAGAACGTGCAGTCTGATCTTGGATCTACACTGTCCGATAAGGGGATATTTCTTCCCCCGAAAAGTAACTTTGAAATAGCAACATTGAAGTTTTTACTATCAACTTGAAAGTAACATTTAACTTATTCAGCAGGATAAGGGTTAATTTGTAACTCTGGGTCTACTCGTCTGTCTTGAATGCGCGTTTACTAACTGGATTTTTCATGGGAGTGTCCTTGAGCAAGACACTTCAGAACCCTAGTCTAATGCTGGTGAAACCCAGGAAGTACATGCATATGTGAGCTGTCGCCGTGATATGACTAAAATAATGTTGAAAGCAGCATAAAACACCATTCAATCAATCATTCAAAAAAGCGTTTACCAGACATTGAAGGTTTGTTGCCGTTGTTGTTCTTCTTCTTTTCCATTTTATTTATTTATTTTAATTTTCTTCTAAGTATTATTGCTTGTATTAGACTTACATGTAATTATGATTGAGGCCTATTTCCAAGTCTATATTACTAATATTGTACGGAAATCCATGACTTTATTGCTTTACGGAATTATTTCTTGCATTTTTTTGTATTATCCCATTTATTCATTCGTTCGTTCCTAGTTTTTAACCCTTTGGCTGCTAAGCGCGACTAACTGACCTCTTGCGGACAGTGTAGATCAAGATCAGACTGCACAGAACGTGCAGTCTGATCTTGAATCTACACTGTCCCATAAGGATATATTTTTTTTCTCCGAAACCTAGCATTATTTGGGTTTTTACTATCGGCTTGAAATTTTCATTTGACTTATTTAGCAGGATAAGGGTGAACCATACATGTAGCTTACATGTATTTTGATAGGTTTAAAAACTGGAGTCTCGCACTCAAAAAAAAAAAAAAAAATGAGCCACGCTCTGGCAAAAGGGGGCTTAATGCATCTCCGTAATACATTATACCAAGCGAGTCATCACATAATTAGTGATCCATAAAATCCATTATGCCTCACAACCAACTGTATCATACGGTAGACTGGTCCTTTGACATACAGAAAATTGACCAATAGCGAAAAGTTTCGGTCCAGGTCAGCCTGCGCGGACTGCGCAGGCTGACCTGGGTCGATACTTTTCGCAGATGCATTAAGCCCCCTTTTCACAGAGCATGACTCAAGCCTAACAGCTTTAATTGTTTTATTTTTACAGAAATGGGAAACGCATCCAGTGACGAAGGTGAACAAATTGCTCACAAATTCATCAACTTTATTCCCGGAGTCAATCTTGCATATAATGCAGTGCGGGGTCCAGTCTACGCCGCGAAGGGAGATGCAGCTCAAGCCGGGTCATCAGCAATCGGAATGTTCACGAGCTTACCTAGTATTGTGCCCGGCGCACAGGCAGCCGGGGTTGCTGCAGCTGCAATTGGTACGGGGGCCGAAATAGCGCTGGAAAAGGGATTGAAGAAATAAGGCATGGCGAGGACAAACACGGATTTTTTTCTTTTAACATTTTGAAATGATATCAACTTTGACTTAAAAACGTTCCAACTGTATTTATTATACGGAATCACTTTTGATGTATGTCGCTTTGTTGTTTAACCAAGAAAATCCCCGTAAAATGGTGTTCGGAATTAGACTGAAAAAAGACCTGTCTGTCTGTCAATCATCTGTCCGTTTATCTGTCTATCTATCTGTAAGTCTAGCTGTCCACCCATCTGTTCACCAGCCTGTCCATCCATCTGTCCATCTGTCTTTCCATCCTTCTGTCTGACTGTCCATCCAGCTATTCATCTATCTGTCCATCTATCTGTCAAACTGTCTGTCCATTTATTTGTCTGTCCATATATCTGTCCGCTTGTCTGTCCATCGATCTTTACGTCTATTCATCCTTCTTTGCGTCTGTACATCTATCTTTCCGTACGTCTGCCTGTCCATTCATCTGTCTCTCCGTCCATCTGGCCGACTGTGGACATTTTTACAGGTACACTTTTGTCGTGGACTACCCCTTCTATCAGGTTTTCCGTCGTTGTACTAAAACTGTACAGTCATTAACCAAACCTAAAGATGTACAAGAACCGATTTCAGACGTCTGTGCTGAAGAGTTCAAGAATTATCTCCCTTTGCGCTTAGACACGTTTGTTTTTCGGCGAAGATGAATGTGCTGGCTTTTGACCTACTTTATAATACTAATAAAAAATGAATAAATAGAAATTTGTGATTGGTCAGCTATCTAGACGTGTTTTATTCTAAGGGTCCCTGTGGTAAAAAATGTAAACTTGTTTATTCTAAGAGCATCTGCTTATTTGCTGGCAAATTGACGCCGTCTGTCTTTTTGAAAGATATTTCTTGTTTGTGATTCTTGCATACAAACGTTTGATTTGGCTTAAATTTAAGGACTTGCCTGTGAAAAGATAGCACGCTTCATATTTTTTTCAAAAGCCTTCCACCTCAGGGATGCTAAAGCATGTGATTGTGTGGTGGAGTGTTAAACATCTGTGTTTCCTTTACTCTGTTGCTACCGAATAAATGGAGTCGACATTTCACGAGGTTTACAAAATACTTTTTGTTACGTTTGAAGATGATTTTGGTCAGAGATCAGCATTTGCCAGCGGATGGTGTTGATCCAAAATCAGACTGCACGGTTTGCGCAGACTGATCTTGATCCACGCCATCCGCAAAAGCTGTCCAAAGCGACATTGGCAGTGAAAGAGTGAAAGCACTCGGCTTAGGTAGAGTCTCCTAGGCTGACAGTTCAAGTCTCGGCGGGGTCAAAGTCACCATTGTTGCAGAAGGAAAAAAGTCTTCATGTACACTTTTGTCTTTTGTCACAATATCCACTTTATGTATACATGTATACCTGAAAAATTTTCAGGCTCAAATACATTTGTCACAGCGGATCCATAATATAACACACACGACAAAAAAAAAATGTGTATCTACATACTGTGAAATATGGTCCCAAATGTGGTACATAACTCTCGATCGTAAAATGTATGTATTGAGATGCGATTTGATTGGTCAAAAGTTACGGTATGACATTTATCCGCCATTCATTAAAAATGCGGTTACTAGTTACTACGGCCTTTGTTTGTTTGTTTGTTTGTTTACCATTTAACGAATAAAATGTCAAGGAATGCAAAATTTTGTCGTTGAAAGTTGTAGACTTGTGTACAATAAAAGGACTATTATTTTGTAGTAACTTTCATGAAGCATGTATTTACTTCTCGCTGCGTAAGAAAATTTTGAAATCTCGCCCGACCGTTCGGTCTCGCGCGATCTCAAATTTACTCATGCTGCTCGAATGAAATACAAGCACCAGGAAAGGTACTACAACATACTATTTCATATATATTTAACCAAAATTCACGTTGATTATTCATGTTTTACAATGGACAAATCTGGTGCAGAATTTCACTTGCCAAATCTTTGACCTACACTGTCGGGTATTTTGTGAGACGTAAAAAGAAACTGCGATGTTTACATCTTTATTTTTGCTTGCTTTTGACCTAGTTCTTAGTACTGATAAAATAGAATGAAAAAAAAAATGGTAATTTGCGATTGTTATAAATGTGCACATGTTATTTCAGCAGGCCACTGCTTGCCTATGTGCTCGCACGTTTATGATACCAATATACAAGCGTTGCTACTACTAATCGATACAGCTTACTCGCCGTTGAGGGCAAACGACTTACACAACCCTTAACTCTTTACCAAACGACAATACTTTGGACAAGTCCAAATTCAAAGCATTTGCAGACGATAATCAAATGTGGCTCAAATGATGAAATTTTCCCCAGCATTTTCTTCTTTTCCCATAATGTTTTCAAAAGGCTCTTTCCTCAGGGTCGTTAAAAGTAAGGACTGTATGGTAAAGGGTTAAGCTGCTAAGCGAGACTCACTGACCTTTAACGGGCAGTGTCGATCAAGATCAGACTGCACAGAACGCGCAATTTGATTTCAGACCTAAACTGTCCGATCAGGTGATATTTTTCTGAAAAAATAAATTTCAAATCACATTATCAGGGTTCTTACCATAGGTTCGAAAATTTTATCTAACTTATTTAGTAGGATAAGGGTAAAAGTTGGTGCTTGGAATAGTGACCCAGTCGTGGTGCGCTCCTGTCCAGACACTTAATTTACTTTTGTAGCCTTCTTTCCCTTTTCAACGATAATTGGGATTAACCTGCAGTCTTGAAATATATAATCTGAGCCATGCTCTGGCAAAAGGGGGCTTAATGCATCCCCGTGACGTATGATACCAAGCCAGTCATCACATGATCATGGATTCATAAAGTTCACTTTGTATACCAACTGACTAAAAACATGAGGCTTTGACATTCAGAAAATTGACCGATTGCGAAAAGTTTCGGCCCAGGTCAGCCTGCACAGACTGCACAGGCTGACCTGAATGGATACTTGTCGCAGATGTATTGAGCCCTCTTTTCACAAAGCATGGCCTTATTGTTTCTTTTAAAAAAGAATTCCCTTCTCAAGAAAATAGAAATGACAAAATTAAAAAAAAAAAGGAAGAAAAAGAGACAATTGCCTGTGAGATTACTTTTCATTTTTGTTCTTATTATACCCCTGAAAATTTTCCTGTTCAAATGTGTGTGTGTGTGTGTGTGTGTGTGTGTGTGTTTTCCCAACCCTTAAGTTGCTAAGCGGACAGTGTAGATCAAGATCAAGCTGCACAGAACATGCAGTCTGATTTTGGATCTACACTGTCCGATAAGGAGATATTTGTCTCCAGAAAAATAAGTTTGGAATAAGATTATTTGGATTCTTACCATCGGATAGAAAGTTTTTTTTAACCCTTTACCAGAAAACAAAATTTTAGCCTTGTCCAAATTGAAAGCAGTTGCAGATGTACAGTTTCAATTTAGCTCAAATGGTCTAATTTTTCTTTCATGATAGAGTAGAAAACATTGTGGGAAAAGGAGAAAATGCTGGTAACCAGCATTTTCTCCTTTTCCCACAATGTTTTCAAAAGGAGTCTTTTCCAGGGTCGTTAAAAGTCGGCATTTTGCTGTAAAGGGTTCAATTATATAGCAGTTAAAGGGTTAAATCCTACACCTTCGGGGTCATATAATCAGTGGAACGTTTGGTAAATGATGAAGTACTCGTATGTAATTATTTCAGTGACATAGACTGCAGGCTTTAGCACAAAGGTGCGCCAGATCTTTGTCAGAACACGTAAATCGAAGATAAATCGGATCCTGACAGTTTGCTCCGTTTATATCTATACAAGGCCCCGGAGTCACGTTTGTACCTGAAAATAAAATGAAAGGTTTTTCAGAGTATTGACTCTTTACCAAATGATCATAATTTAGACCCGGCCAAACCGAAACCATTTGTTAACCGTTTACCAGACAACAAAATTTTAGCCTTGTCCAAATTGATAGCATTTGCAGATGACAATATCAATGTGGCTCAAATGGTGCAACTTTTCTTTGATAGGGTAGAAAACATTGTGGGAAAAGGAGAAAATGCTGGTTACCAGCATTTTCTCCTTTTCCCACAATGTTTTCAAAAAGCTTCTTTCCCAGGGGCGTCAAAAGGCGGCATTGTGCGGTAAGGGGTTAAAGATAAATTAAACGTAGCTAAACTGAAAGGACTTTTACTCTTTACCAAACGACAAAATTTTTGACTTGTCTAAATTGAAAGCATATCAGACGATATACCAAATATGGCTCAAGTGATGGTCTTTGTCTTTGATAGGGAAGAAAACATTGAGGGAATGGGAGAAAATGCTCGTTACCAGCATTTTCTCCTTGTCCCTAAATGCTTTCAAAAGGTTTCTTCCTTAGGGTCGTTAAAACTCGGGATTGTGTGGTAAAGTATAATACAGGAATTACAAATTTTCTTATCTTACACACGTTTCAGAAAAGCACGTAGTGCCGTAGTTTGTCAAAGCTCCACAACATTGCTGGCACAGATTTCTATGAAATCAGTTACCGTGCTGAGCGGGTCAGCCTTAACTCTTTACCAACGTCACAATTTTGAACTCGACAAAATTGCAAGCATTTGCAGACGGCAAATCAAATATAGCTCAAATGATGATTTCTGTCTTTGATAGTGTTGAAAACATTGTGGGAAAAGAAGAAAATGCTGGTTACCGGCATTTTCTCCTTTTCCCACAATGTTTTCAAAAGCCTTCATTTTCTGCGCCATTAAATCTCGGGATTGTGTAGTAAAGGGTTAAGAACTACCCACAACATGGCGTGAGTATGGGGTCCCTATTCACCAAACACTCTTAGTCTTAATCATCAGAAGAAATTTCTAAATTTGAAAGTAACACAACTTTTGATTGGCTGAACCGTTTGGTTCAGCCAATCAGATGTCGTGTTTCTTTCAAATCTAGAAAATTCTTGAGCATTTGACAAAGAATTTGAGCCATGTCTGTGAAAAGGGGGGCTTAATGCATCTGCGAAATGTATCGACCCAGGTCAGCCTGCGCAGTCCGCGCAGGCTGACCTGGGCCGAAACTTTTCGCTATTGGTCAATTTTCTGTATGTCAAAGGACCAGTTTACCTTATGATATAATCGGTTTTTAGACGTAATAGATTATATGGATCACTAACTATGTGACGACTTGCATGGTATCATCCATTACGGAAATGTATTAAGCCCCTTTTTCACAGAGCATGATAAGTTTAACTTAACCTTTATATAAAACTATCAACTTAATCCTTTACCACGAGATCCCGAGCTTTAACGACTCTGAGAAAGAAGGCTTTCGAAAACATTGTGGAAAAAAGGAGAAAATGCTGGTAACCAGCATTTTCTCCTTTTTTTCGTAATGTTTTTTACCGTTCAAAAAACAAATTTCAAATCTTGGGTCACATATACTTTGTCGTCAATGTCGACAAGCCTAAAATTTGCCGTTTTGTGAAGAGTAAACAAAACCAATGAAAATTTCCTCCCAATAATGAATAACGAAATGCTAGGATTTCAAAATTGAGCCGTGCTCTGTGAAAACGGGGCTTCATGCATCTGCAAGAAGTATCGCTTCAGGTCAGCCTGCGCAGCTGGTGCAGTCTGACCTGGGACCAAATGTTTTGCTTTTGAACAATTTTCTGACTGTCAAAGGACCACTCTACCTCAAGATTCAGTCAGTTTTTATTAAAAAAAAAAGTTAATTACATGTACATAGATCTTTAGCTATGTGATGTCCTGCTTGGTATAATGCATCACGGAGATGCATTAAGCCCCTTTTTCTTAGAGTATGGTTCAATTACTTTCCCCGGGAAAATCTCATTGTGTCAGACTGGGCAGATTCAAGATCAGACAGAACGGTGCAGCACATTGGGTCTTGCCCAACAGCAAAGGGGCTACTACAACTCACCACAAATTCCACAGAGCTTTGGACAGTATGTTGTTGCTATGTAGGAATCCAGACAAGCCAAAGGTTTGATGTGCGAGTCTGCACAGAAAAAAGAGTCCTGGCATCCTTTAGCTGGTTCCAGATGGGGCGTGGTTACTGGTAGGGCGGTACTTCCTGGGTTGGCTGAAATAAAGTTGGTAAAATCATCATCATCATGGGATAATCTCGAAACATCGATGGATCATGATAATTTCCAATTACCGGTAGATTCAGATAATCTCGAAAAACCTGTGGATATGGATAATCTCGAATTACCGGTGTATAATGATAATCTCGAAGTGTCGGTGTATATTGATAATTTCGAAGTATCGGTGTCCATGAATAATCTCGAAGTCTCAGAATATAGTGAAAATCTCGAACTATTGGTGTCTTTGGATAATCTTGCATTGTCAGTGTATATTGATAATTTCGAAGTATCGGTGAATACAGATATCGTAGTATAGTATCAGGAAGTGGACGGTATAGATCAAAGATCAGGCTGTACATTATATGCCGCCTGATCTGGACCTTTCCTCTCTAAAAATGCTATTTAAGTCACCAATAAAACAGTTTATACCTGGACAAGACTGAAGGTTGCATGGACGAAACTCGTGGTAAGTGGCTGGATTCTCACACGGTTGGCCGCCATTTTTAGGTACCGGGTTCGAGCACGTTCTCACCCTAAACTCCGTCCCCCCGCCACAAGTCACGTTGCAGGAGTACCAAGATGACCAGTCCGACCAATGTCCATCCACTGAAATAAGCCATTTTGATGGCGGTTGAAAATCGATACTATGTGAAATCAGGATCCGGGTATTCACCAACGATTCTCGAGAATGTACCTAGCCTTATATTCCAGCATTTCCTAAATTTGAAAGTAACAAAACTTCTGATTGGCTAAACCAAATGGTTTAGCCAATCAGAAGTTGTGTTACTTTCAAATTTAGAAACTCCTTGAGAATAAGGCTTAGAAAGTTCTTAAGAATGGTTGGTGAAGACGTACCCAGGTTCTTCACACATTTGAAAACATCGTGGTAAAGCGAGAGATGCTGATTAGAGGCGATTTCTCAATTTGCCATGATATTCTGAATAGTAGTCTTCTACAAGTTGAGAGGATACATCTACAGGTGCTATTTTAGTCACAACACTTAGACATGACCAAATTGAGAGCATTTGCAGACGACAAATTAAATATGGATCGAATATTTGGGTTTACCTTTGAAAGGATACAAACATTGTGATAGAAACATTGTGAGAAAAGCAGAAAGAGCTTGTTATCAGCAGTTTTTCCTCGATGTTTTCAAAAGACTTTTGCTTCAGGAGATTTAAGACACACTTTTGTTTGGTACAGGGTTAAATGGCCGATAGCGACCAGAAGTAAAAACACTGTAGGTGTCAAAATGCATTCAAATCTAAATCATACCATTTAAAAATGGCGTGCAACACACGAAAAGGGGCCTTCAGACAATTGCGTAAAGTGCTGTTCCGGATTAGCCTGCGCAGTCCGCGCAGGCTAATCCGGAACAGCACTTTACAACTACATAAGATTTTTTCATACAGTAGACTTTCGTGAAACAGAAAATCGCACAAAAACGGGAAGTGTCGTCTCGGATTAGTCACAGACTGCACAGGCTGATCTGGGACGACACACTTTTACGCATATGTCCGAAGGCCCCTTTTCGTGTGTTGCACGCCAAATATGGACGTTATCTGTGAAGATGACAATTTCTTATTGTAGAGTCAGTCCAAGTGTAAGTAACTTTTTTTTACTGCAAGCGTTTACCTGGTTTCAGATTTCATTTTTCTGCCAGCGACCAATACATGGATGGACGGTACAATAACAAAATTTCATCTTCACTATAATTTCCATACTTATATTTTCGTGGTTCCCTATTGTAACATGTGCGGACAACTTTTTAAAACATTGTGGCCAAAGTATAAATTACTCCTCTTGAGGCCTGATCTAACACCCTAACCCTTATCGTGCTAAATAAGTTAAATAAAACTTTAAAGCCGATAGTAAAATCCCCAATAATGGTCTTTCAATCTTATCTTTTGGAGAAAAAAAATCTCCTTATCGGATAGTGTCGATCCAAGATCAGACTGCACCTTTTGTCTAACTCTTTCAAGGGATTTTCTGTATTGGTCCCCGAAATAAATTATAGCCTCGGCAGTTTCCGGACAGATAGACAGACAGACAGACAGACAGACGTGGAGGTAGAGAGACAGACGGTAGAGGGAGAGAGACAGACAGACGGAGAGACAGACAGGCAGGTAGGTAGGCAGACAGACACACATGCAGACAGAGTCAGTCCGCTTTACCTATACAGCTGTCTACATGGCACTGTTCAGTTTCTATAAAATGATTTGAATTTTCACAGGGTTTCCCGCCATGGTCAGGAGCCGGGTTCGAGCAGGATCGAATTCTTGTCTTTATACCACCGCCACCACTACCACAGGTCGCGTTGCAAACCGACCACGACGTCCAGCTTGTCCAATGTCCGTCAACTAAAAGAAGAATTGAGCCACGCACTGGCAATAAGGGGCTTGATGCGTCTCTATGATGCATGATACCAAGCAATTCATCACATGATCATGGATTCGTGAAGCCCATTTTGTCTGACCACCAGCTAAGTCATGAAGTAGACTGGTTTTTTGATATACAGAAAATTGAAAGTTTCGGCTCAGGTCAGCCTGCGTGGACTGCGTAGGCTAACCTGTGTCGATACTGTTCGCAGATGCATCAAGCCCCCTTTCATACAGCCTGGCTCAGATATTTGTGTAAACTTTTCTTCATCGGCTGTATTTTTTTTTTCCAGTATGTTGAACTCTTGGTTCGCTAGGAAACCTCTCAGGGTATTTGTTCCTGTGAAGGGCACTACAAGCCTCTGATCTTTACAAACTGCAGTAAAAGTTCTAAACAGTTTCTCATATAAATATGTACTTGAACACATTTAATAAATTGGATTTAACGGAAGAACGATTAACAGGCTACGTATCACAGCATACAACTTTCATGCTGGAGAAGTTAGAAGATGGTTGTATTTGTGGACTTAATATATAGAAAAAGAAACAAATCAGAATACTGCATGTCAAAGTTTTGACAAAGAAACCCCAAATATCTTATTCAAAAACACTTACCAGGGCACAACATCGTATTACAGTCTGTAATTTCAATATTACTGGACTGGTTCTTGCACGGCTTGGCGGTCTGTGAAGGGCTAGGGTTGGAACACGTGCGTGCACGAGATTTGCTGCCGCCACCGCACGTCACATTGCAGGATCCCCAGGCTGACCAGTCAGACCACTGACCTTCAACTGAAGAAAATAATATAAGGCTACAGTCGTATCCGATATTTAGCTACATCGATATATCTGCTGCTGTACAACAATTATTGACCAATAAAATTCTAAAGTAACCATATCGTGGGCCAAAGTTTATACAAAATTTGCTTGGTAAAGCTGGGTTTACACTGCCGATCAGATCAACTCGATCGTCCCGATTGCCAAAAGTTCCCGACCGAACGCGATCAATGGCTTGTACACGACTTTTACTCGAGCGCTACTCGATCATACCCGATAGCCGCACGAGCGCTCAAGACTCCTACACGACTTCAACCCGACTGACAACCCGATCGCTGCTCGAGCATACCGATCTCAACAGGATCGCTCCCAGATCCATACCCGATCCCTTTCGATTTCACTCGATCGCTACCCGATCGTACACGATCACTACTCGAGCATACTCGATCGCTACTCGAGTGTACCCGATCGCTACCCGACCTTACACAAGCGCACTGACCTTGAATACGTTCCTTCAAAAAAGGCGCGAAGATCAAGCCGTCTCTCATTAGTCGCTTGGTACTCGGAGACGTAAGTACACACTGATGCCGCGAAAAGGTAAAAAGGCGCGTCTTGCCGTTGCTGCTGAGTTGGACACTCGGAAGGAGTACATCAGCTCTGCATAAGAAGCACCGGTTGTAAGATGGCGAAGGGTGACAGCCAGCTTTAATCCAGGATCCAGAGATTCTCTGAAATTGGAATATGTTTCAAAATCAAGGGTGGCAAATCTGCCATGATAATAACTGAGCAGATAAACAGTCATTTCAAAAGTCCATACAGTAAACCATTCAGTGCGCATGCCGAACTCTTTTCTGAGCTCTCAACCTTATTTCTTTTGGCTGAAGTTTCCTACTCGGCCAATAGAAAGGTTCTGGCGAGGCCTTGTGGATGCGCAACATTGCTTTTAGCGTATGCAGTAACAAAGTACTATTGTGTGTGTGGCACATATATGACCACCGAAGTACCGTCATTGCACATGGCCAGCCTCTTTGAGAGGCTACAACATCCATTCTTTGGCTGAAGTTTCCACTTGGGCCTTATATCACTTGCGCAAATGGCAAATGTTTTCGTAAGACTGTGCAAAGGCGCCTAAACATTTGCGTTTCACATTAGTTGTTTTCCTGCGTCGCTGCTCAATTATTCTTTGGGGCATTCATGTTTTTTTTCTTAATGTAGCCCATTTTCGTTCACTTTCTACTGACTTATGAAAAAGTAGCAATAACTTATTACGTGTACCTGAAATTGGTGCTCTGCTTCTGAATCCGTGGTGATATCCGCTGTACAAGCTCCCCGAACAAAACAGCGTCAACCCTTAGGAAGTTTCTGTAACCTCTAGGATTTTCTCTGTTCAGTTCTTGCAGTAGATGTTCATACTGCCCATACAATGGTCGCCGCGTCAGCCACTGCCTCACCCAGATTTCTCGGCGCCGCCGTTGTCTGCGTCTTCTCATACGCCTATGACGCTCCTCAGCTTCTTCTACCTCCATAATGGCCACCACCCTGTTTCTTTGGAGCTCTAAATACCTAGCATATACCATCAACTGCTCTATTTCCATCTTGTTATTACTTCCAAATCTAAATGTTCTTTATAACTTTCTTCGTCGCACAAATCACAACACTCTAACGCATGAAGGTCAAGGACTCAAGGTCGAAATAGTTGTGTAGCGATCGAGTAGCGGTCGAGTGAAGATCGAGTAATGGTCGAGTTTGTCGAGTATTGTTCGTGTAAGAATCGAGTATTAATCGAGCTGTTCGTGAACAGATCGTGAAGGGATCCTGTTGAGATCGGTATGCTCGAGCAGCGATCGGGTTGTCAGTCGGGTTGAAGTCGTGTAGGAGTCTTGAGCGCTCGTGCGGCTATCGGGTATGATCGAGTAGCGCTCGAGTAAAAGTCGTGTACAAGCCATTGATCGCGTTCGGTCGGGAACTTTTGGCAATCGGGACGATCGAGTTGATCTGATCGGCAGTGTAAACCCAGCTTATAGGTAGATCTCTACACGATCGTTTCTCGACTGACCCGACCTCTACTCGACTGATTCTCGATTTATTCTCGATGGCTTCCCGAGCTTTTTGCTACACGATCCCTACTCGAATATTTTTGACATGTCAAAAATTCTCGGGAAGGAAGCCCGAGTGATGCCGACCAAAGTAGACCGTCCGGACCGCTCCCGCCGAACAAGCTCGATCAGCCCCCGACCGCATGATCGGGTTTGATCGAGTTGATCTGATCGGCAGTGTAAACAGGGCATAAACCAAGTACATGAACTTGATGTCTAAATAGGGTCATTAAAAGGAAATGTATCACCTGGTGATCGTTTCATGTGTCAAGATTGCGAGCTAATGAGGTCGCGCGTAAACCTGATTGGCTGCTGTACCCCTTCCTAAAACTACATCAAATACTAGTGGTGAAACGGTTTACCGATTAACCGATTAACCGCGGTCTATTCAAAGAAAAAACCGAAACCGGTTCGAATTTCACCGTATCGGTATTTCTGCAATATGTCAACTTCTCTTAATTGCATCAGAAAGTCCGGTTTTCCCAAAAATTCTGTCAGAAATCGATCGTTTTTCAACTTACAGTTCTAAAGATTTCCGAAAGCGAAAGTTGTTTATTTTTTTCCACAGGCGGTGTCACCGGTGTTTAGGTAAAACTATGACCACATAAAATTAACGACACGAACTCCAAATAAACGTCGAGCTTTAATGCTTTTGGATCAATGGAGTTTGTATGTTATTCATTTCTTATAACTTTGCTCACACTTATTTTTGCGTTGTCCAATAGTTAGCGGCAAAGTATTAGTGTTAGTGCAGTAAGCAACTGAGTAAGTTAGTGCATCGCACTGTCTACTCTGTTGAGCCATGTCCCGAAGTTCGGTATAGTAGCGCTGGTTTTTATATAAACAAATACGCTCTTGAAGAAAAAAAAAAAATGGCAGACGAAAATCGTCAAGATAGCGAGTGTTAAAGACTAGTCAATTTCAGTTTGTTTTTATTTGTTCATGCGAAACAATTGCTTTTTAGTTCATTATCTTGAAAGAATGGAAGAGTTCCAAGCACATGTACTAGTTTTCTTTATCACCTTTTGAGCATATGCTACCCTAACAGTGACTACAAGTGGTCAGATATGCTAAATGTCAGCATATACAGCATATTGCAATACGTATTGCAATACGGGTCAGCCGTATTGCAATATATTGCAATACGCTTTTTACCGTATTGTTTCACCCCTATCAAATACACATGCATAGCAGACAGCGTGTACTATCGGGAAGATACTATCATTTAGCCTTGGGCGGTATGGCGACTAGGAAGACAGTAATGACGTCCTTATCGAGCCAAACAAAAAAAAAAAACTGCTCTCCGGGAGAATGTAAATGAAGATCAGTGACCATCCTGAATTCACTTGCTACTATAGAGTTCAAGAGAGAGCCCTCCTTATTGTCACAGAACCAACTACTCGTGTATCAATGGTGCAACCGTGGCTGCTCCATACAGTTCGATATCCCCGTGCAGAGACACTCGGTATACTACTAAAAACCACCATCTTTCCGATTAATATACATTATTAGTCTTTATGTCTAAATGTGTATAAATGATGTACAGTCAACAGAACTTATAACCTGCCACTTTCAGCTGTGATTCTTGAATACCCTGCCCAGAAAACAGACAAGACATTCTTGTTTTGTGTTGTTCTTTTTGCAGTATAACTGATTCCTGTGAAGCCATACCTAAGCAGAGATCTAAAAAGTACTCAATAACTTGTCCAAGGGTAAGATATTTTTTGTATGCTTATTCGCTCAAAACCGAAAATTGAAAAAAAAAATCATAGATTTCACCACTTCACACACGCTCTCTCTCTCTGCGTATCCTTCCTCGCAAGAAAATTGATTGATGCTTTTCTTGCAGCTCACATATGTCGGTTTATTTTTCTAATCTGTTTTAAATTTTTCTTCCCGAAAGACATGCTTTCTGACAGTAATTTCCAGGATCTTTTCTTCAAAATACCAAGACTGACGTCCGATATTGTTTTGCAAAGTATTCTAATTCATACTTAAACTTTTCCTACCCTTTAAAACAACATTTGGACAAGATTTGCTTTCAATATGGTTTAATGATTTGTCGCCCAGTGAAGAGTTAAAAGTAGTAATTACATTTCTGTATGTTCTAATGATCCACATTTCATTGCAGTCAGATTTGTCCATATTGATAGAAATTACAGACGACAAATTAAACAAAGACGAAATAAGGAAATACATGTATGTAGACACATTTATCATTTCTGTACATTTTAGTCCTTATTTCACCATACACCATATTTCTTTTATAAACGCGTATAATTATCTACCTGGGCATTTTTGTTCGTTGCAAGTCTGTCGCTGCACAAAAGCTTGCGTGGAGTTTTCACACGGTTTCCCGCCAAACTGTGCGAGAGGGTTGGTGCAAGTTCTTGCACGTATTTGTGTTCCTCCACCACACGTGACATCGCAGGTGCCCCAAGAGGACCAATCAGACCATTGCCCATCGACTGGTTAAAATAATGCTAAATACTTGCATGTTATAATAAGTTCTTGGCTTGCACAGAGTATTTTTGGCCCGGGCTTGTCTTACCAAGCACAAGGCCATAGGAATCCTATACCAAAATTTCAACCCCTATCCAAGCATTTACGGAAAAACCCGAGTAAAAGTGAAAAGTACAGCCTGCAATCCATCTCACTACGCTGAAAGAAACCACCCCTCATGATAATTGAAATATTTCGATTTGAACATCAAAGTAAGGTTTAATTTCGCAACAAACTTTAATAGATGTGCGATTTTAATCGTACGAAAGTGTTGACTGAGTATTTTGGGCCCTGGTGAGCTTATTCATAACTGCAAATTCGTGCGCTTAACAGTGAAAGAAACAATCGACAAACCTCGGGTGATCGTTATCAAATGTTTAGATGTAGGTACGCAATCGACCGAGTTGTGACGGTTGCTATTGCCGAGCACTAATCAGGATCGTTCGTTTGTCCTTTTTCTAGACACCATGTGAATGACAAATAATTGTAGCGTATTTAACGCAGACGGCGTGCTCTTTCTCTGAAAAAGGTGTCTCAAAACCTCGATAAGATTTTAATTTTCATAAAATTACTGTGCATCTCGTGTCTGAAGTTATAACTATGTATTTGATCGGTATATATGCCTTATTTCTTCCTGTCAGAGTTGGCCTGATATGACATCTCGGCCCATAACCATTTCGACCCATAGCAAACTCGGCGCATACAATATCAAATATGTATTAAAGTTTGTAACACGAGCCATTGAAAACCATTAAATGATATAATTTTAGACTTGTCTAAATTGAAAACATTTGCGGATGGCAAGTTAGATTTAGCTGAAATGTTGGTTATTGGCTGTAAAAAAGCAGAAAACCTTGTAGGAAAAAAGAGATCATTTTCTTCTTTTTCTAAAAGGTTTTCATGAGGCTATATCCTTAGAGTCCTTAAAACTCAGGATTGTGTGGTAAAGAGTTAAGTAACTGGCGTTATTTTTGAAGATCAGACTTGACATTCAGTGCAATCTGATCCTGATCTCCATAGGTATTTAGGCTGACCTCGGTCTAAACTATTTGGTTTTGGCAAATTTTCTGCAAGTCAAAGGACCAGTGTACCTCGTGATTCCGTCGGTTGTTCAACAAAATGGATTTTATGGATCCATAAGTATATGACGGCTCGTTTGGAATGATATGTCACGGAGATGCATTAAACCCCTTTTTGCCAGAGCATGGCTCATTTGTATTTTCCATAATCACAACAAGGAGCTCTTCAAATTTATCAACCCTAGATAACTTTACTCAGATGAGGGCTTTAGGTCCAACGACCCTCCTGTTTATGAAAATCGGCATTCCAACTTGGTTGATCATGGCAACTTAGAGATTCCATGGACTTTCAATGGGGGAAATTGAAAAGTGGCATTTCCACAGATATGTTGACAAAACTTTTATAAAAATGTTCCTTGAACAGTCTTGTATCATCCATTTTGTTCAACTGGTAGTCTTTAGCTCATCTGTTTAAGAAGAAAGCGACATGCTATTGTCAAAGCCTATGCGTCATTGTCTTCGTGCAAAAATTTTGACATTTTATATCTCTGTTATTCCTGAAGTTATTTACGTAAAACTTAGACAATTTATTTACTATCGAAAGGGGGTACCCATATAACAGGGGCAGGTTACCAACAAAATACTTTTGACACAGTTATGCCCCTTTTTATTACTTTGAATTTTCAGAACCTTTGACATTTTATCATATCTGTCATTTATGAAGATACTTACTTCAACCTTGGACTTTTTGTTAATTATTAAAAGGGGAATTTATATCAGTACAACAGAGGCAGGTAACCACCAAAATAATTTTGACAAAGTAATTAGTTATGCCCCTTTTTCGGCTAGGAACTTTTTAGCTAGAGGCATGGTATTTCATAGCCCTAGTGTCATCATCTTCGTCGTTTGTGTCGTCGTCATGCAAAATCTTTGAAATTTTACAATATCTTTGTTATTGCTGAAGATGGTTACTTCAAACATGGACAAGTTTTTCATTATCAAAAGGAAAACATAAACAATAAGGGTAAGTAAATATCATGTTATGCCCCTTTTTCAACTTTGTGTTTTCACTGAAAATCAAACAGTTGCAGCCGAGTTTTGGCACCCAAATATGGTGCTCTTGTTACCAAACACAACTGTTGCCGAGCATCGGCGCCTGAATGCGGACGTCTTTTTATTTGGTGCCATAGAATCCAAAATGCAAAAATAAAAAGAAATACCGAAAAAATTGTCTTCTCAGACACCTAATCATGCTCTGTGATATTAGCCTTTAAAGACTTTGTGTTTTTCCTTGTCATTGCTCAAAGGACATGGTTATTATTTCAACTTAAAGATTGAGTATGGTAAAATTAAAGAAAAGTATGATTCACTGCTTGGCCATTGTGAATTTTTTGCACTTCCCAGAAATGTTCCCAGGACTTGTCCACAATCAGCAATTTTTTGCACGCTGCTCATTTTGGTTTGTTACCATTTTGATATGTTGCCAAAGAAAAGTAAAGGAAGAAAATAGGAAACAGAAAATCCTTTGAAAATTACTCCTTTCAATCCATAAAGACCATGAGGCCAAGGCTATATAAAAATACTCATTATATTGGCCTTTACAATTTTATGTTGTTTTTTTTTTCCCCATTTTCTGTTGTCAGCTCCACAGACTGTCAGCGTGAGACATGTAGATATTTTTATTAGTCTGTACAAATGTGATAACAGTTTTTAAGCCTGTACAAATGTGATAGCAACTTTGAGCTTCTTGACCACATCTTCCTACCTCTTAATCCGTTCTGATGCCCAGGCCTTCAGCGCCTTCAGCGCTTTGATTATAAAAATGTAGCTACATTTCCATACGCTTTTGTAAAGTAACAGTATTACCACAACATACATGTTGTTCCTATTGTAAATCAAAGCGCTGAAAGCACTGATGGGCGGGGGGGGGGGGCAAATGTATGATTGCATATAATTATGAACAAATATGTGCATAGCGATGTGCTAGAAATCGTGGACTACATGTATAGTGCTGAAAAATGTATTTTGTGGGACCCATTTTTTTCAAATTCTGCACTGTTTGGCATATCATGGCGGACACCGGATGTATGAATGTGTTTTCCATATTTCCAAAATGCAGGTTAGCGGCATTTTCGCCTTTTCCCACAATGCTTTTAAAGGCCTTATCAGTAAGGGTCGTTAAAGCACGGGATTTTTTGTCAAAGGGTAACCAGTTTACCTGACAATCCCGAATTTTATTGACTCAAGAGAAATACTTGTAGAAAACCTTTCGGAAAATAAGAAAATGTTGGTAACCAGCATTTTCTCTTTTTCTCACAATGACTTCTTTCATTTCTAAAGACCATCTTTACAATTTGTGCAACACTGTATTTGTCTTCTGCACATGCTCTCAATTTGAACCGACCTATAATTTTGTCGTTTGGTAAAGTGTTAACTTGGACAATGTAAACTCTACCTACTGGGGCATGGTTTCGAACTGCAGTCCTGAACCTCTACAAAACTTGATGAGTTCTCGCAGTCTTTACCGCCAAATTTGGGTTTGGGATTCGAACACGTGCGTACTCGACTGTGTGTCCCCTGTCCGCACGTGACATGACACCTAGACCAGGCTGTCCAATCCGACCATTGTCCATCCACTACACATGAAGACAAAGAACATATAACGTTTCGTTTCAACAACCCTGGGGTACCTTTCTCTAATCTGTGTCCGCACGAAATTTGCGCACGCAGTTTAGGTAAGCAGGCACCAAGTCTGAAAACAACTTTACGACATAATTTTACGCCAGCTCACATCTTTTGGTAAAACAGGGATCGTATGTATGTATATCCAATAAAAAAATGCGTTAATCAAAGCATTTTCGTGAAAGATACCCTGGGCAAGAAGGCTTTTGGGAACATTGTGGGAAAAGGAAAATACAGATCCCTTCATTTGAGCCACATTTAATTGTATGTTTGCAAAAGCTTTCGGTTCTGACAATTCTCAAATTTTGTCGTGTGGTAAAGGGCTACCTGTTTAATAAGGCAAACGATGCTTGTAACCATAATGTATGTCCACGATATCAAGAACTATAATGTTTTTGTGACATTTCGCACAATCCTGGTTTTGAGGTGGACACTGTGGATACAATGTTGGCCCAATTCACCAAGCTTTCTTAAAAACATGTTTGGTCTTATTCTCCAGATTTTTCTAAATTTCAAAGTAACACAACTTCTGATTAGCTAAATCATTCAAGTTGTGTTACTTTTGAATTTCGAAAATCTTGGTGGTTCTTGAGAATGGTTAGTGCATAGGAACTGAGATGTTTTGTAAGTTTTTGTGAGATATACTTGCAAAAAGAAACGTTGACATTTGAATCTGCAAGTTTGTTTATAGTTACAGAAAATGTCAATGTTACTTTATTGGAGCTGAAAGATTACCCGGACAGGGACTTGTATCACAGTCCTGATGTTGTATAAAATTCGTGGGCTCGTCACAAACTTTTCCGCCATGTTGAGGCAGTGGGTTGGAGCAGGTACGCACACGGTTCTGTCCACCTCGTCCACACGTGACATTGCACGTGGTCCACGCGGACCAATCAGACCAGTGCCCATCAACTGTGGAAAGAAAAGGATTAAAGGATTTGCTAGGTGTTGCTAGCCTCCCCATTTTATATCGACCTCAAAATTAATTAGAAACCCAGAAACCCAGAGACTGGTTGTATCCAAAGCGATACATATACTAAACTTGTCGAGCGCAGCTGACATATACAGGACTACTGTATGTAACTCTGGTGAGTCGTCAGTTCAAACTTTAATGGAATGTGGTGTATTTATTTTATAGGCAAAACCTACTAGGGCAGATATTCCTTTACGACAGAGCCCTGTACACCCGCATAAACTCTGATATGACCAGCATTTTCCCATCTCCCACAACGTTTTCTACACTTTCAAGGACAAATTCCATCATTTTGATCAACATATACGTCTGCAAAATGTTCTAAAATTGGAGAAGTCCAAAGATTTACCGCCTAGAAACTTGTTACAATTGTTAAATAAAAACGTATCAAACTTTGTTTACCCGGACAATCAGAAAGATTGCAAGTTGTTACTTCATTCACGTCGCCTACACAAGGTTTCCCGCCATGTTCTGGCGCGGGATTTGAACACGTGCGGTTTCTTTGACGCGATCCTCGTCCACAGGTCACTGGACAAGGACTCCAGGTTGTCCAGTCCGACCAGCCGCCATCGACACGTACTTCTAAAATCATAAACAGTCAAATCTGTTTTCAGAGACCAACAAAGAGGAGTAAAAAGGTGCCCTCCTAGGGCAGGTGGTGTTTCAATGCAAGATGTTTAGTTTTGATTAACTTTTTACCACACGACAAAATTTTAGATTCATCAAAATTTAAAGCATTTACAGACGACAAATAAAGTGTCTCAAATGATGAAGATCGTCTGGAAAAGGACAGAAAACATTGTGAGAAAAGGAGAAATGCTGGTTACCAGCATTTTCTCCTTTTCCCACAATGTTTTCAAAGGCTTTCTTCCCAAAGGTCGTTGAAATTCGGCATTGTGTGGTAAAGGGTAAAAAATGGGTATAGGAAGAAAAATATCGCCCTCAACTCTTTACCAAACGGCAAAATTTTAGATATGTCCAAATTGAAAGCATTTGCAGACGACAAATCGAATGTCACTCAATACATGAAACTTGTATTTCATATGTAGAAAGCATTGTGGAAATGGATTGCTGGTTACCAGCATTTTCTCCCTTACCCGCAATGTTTTCTATCTTACAAAGGACAAATTCCATCATTTGGTTTACCTTTAATTTTTCGTCTGCTAATGCTTCGAATTTGGACTACTCCAAAATTTTGTCGCTTGGTAAGGGGTTAAACGCCAAAAATTGCACCTTTGTAGTGAATGTAACCGTCTAGATTCTTCTCGCTTTCAAAGAAAAATATATTCAGCAGTGTTCATCGACCGAAGATTTAACAAGAAATTTCGATTTAAAAAAAAAAATACCAAGTAGTCACCTTTGACCTATTGCCAAACAATCCAGTGTTTTAAAGACGCTGATGAAAAAGCTTCAGAAAATCCCGTAAGAAATGGAGAAAAATGCTGGCCATTAGCATTTTCTCTAAGACAGGGGGTTCGACATTTACCGTTAACATATTAAATTGAGCCATGCTATGTGAAAAGGGGGCTTAAGCTGCGAAAAGTATCTACCCAGGTCAGCCTGCGCAGTCCGCGAAAGCTGACCTGGGCCGAAACTTTTCGCAGTTGGTCAATTTTTTGTATGTCAAAGAACCAGTCTAACTTATGATACAGTCAGTTGTTAGACATGATGAATTTTATGGATCTTCAATACTGTGATGACTCGCTTGGTATAATGCGTCACAGAGATGTGTTAAGCCCCCTTTTGCTAGAGCATGGCCCATCTATTCCTGGATTATAATGTGTTACTAAATATTAAACAACAGAGTCTAAGAAAGATCATACTTGCTATATTTAGGGTCCCAGTCTGGCTAGAGGTGATATTACGTCCACTTTTTGCTTTCTTTTTTTTATGATAGAGGTTGGAATCCCCGACCAACCCCCCCCCCCCCCCCCCCCAGCACATAAACATATACATACAAGAGGTGAGCTCTTTAACCCGTTACCACACGACAAAATATTGGACTCAACCATGATGAAAATGTTTTCAGACGACAAAGTGAGACAAATGAATGGATTAGTTTTCGAAAGGGTAGAGAACATTGTAGGAAAACATTACCAGCACTTTCTGCTTTTTCCATAATTTTTTCGAAAACCCTCTGCCTCTGAGTCGTTAAAACGCGGAATTATTTAACAAACGGTTACAGTTTTTTTGTTTTTTGTTTTTTTTAATTATTATTTATTTTCACACGGCCATGGCATGAATCCCAGAGTAGGATACAAAACAGTGGGTTAAATGATGTATCTGACTTACTGCATAAGTTACACGACTTTGGACAAAACTGTCTTGCCGTCGGCTCCGATGGACAAACAGCATTCAGAAATGCCGGTATCTTGCATTCACTCGCAAAGTCTTTACAGTCAGGGGTGACGTTGGCTGAAATTTTATAATACTTAACCTTTAAGCTATTAAATGAATTAAACTAAAGATGTCCGGCCAGTAGTGAAAACCAGTAAGAGACAGAGAGATATATTTACGGTTACCCACGATACTTACGTTACACTTTATTATGTATCGTGGTATAGTTGTTTACAGTTACCCGCGATACTTACAACACTTTCTCTACGAATCGTGGAGTAGCTGTTTACGGTCACTTACATTACCGTTTATCTATGAATCGTGGGATAGTTATTTATTTCAGTTATCCACGATACTTACATTACACTTTATCCATGAATCGTGGGATAGTTGTTTACGGTAACCCACGATATTTATGTAACACTTTGTGTATCGTGGGATAGTTTAGTGACAAATCTCGTTCTCATTAATAATTAATGAATCACTTCATTGGTTCATTACTGAAATTTTGAGGAAGTGTTGACCAATTGATTGCTACTTTAGGAGTCGCTCGCGTAAAATTATTTTCCTATTCTTGATCTAGTTATGTTCGTAATACAAAAGAAAAGGAGAAATAACCAGTAATTATCCCTGATTTGTGGTCATGACTCCATATTTGGTAGTTATATATCGAGACCTGAGTGTTGATTACGGTTAAGAAAACACTTTAGCTCATGGATACTGATAAAAACGAGAAATATCGACCGTCGAATGGTCATGAATGGAGCGTACACAGAGACACTCAGATATGGGCCGACAATGAGAGTACAAGGAGTGTTCGCAAAGAACTTAATATTGTTGTTACGTTACATACAATTTCGCCAAAACGTTTATACGTCTATTAACTCTATGCATTTTATACACTTTTGTATGTAATGTATTAGAATATCCAATCAAAACGCGTCTGGCAGAACTGTCTCTATTTTATTTTGACAGTATTTTAAAGGTATGAATTCCCGCGTTTCTCATAAGTTCCTGACCACAGTACACAAGTTACTCTTCGAACAACTCTCATAGATAGGAAACCCATGCAAATCTACAGCCCTCAGAATATAAGATAGATATTTTTATCAGAAAGAATGAACCGAAAATTGTAATTTCCAGGGCGGGATCAGACTCCACGTTCTATGGGCCAAATGATCTTCTGAAAAAATTAAATTTCTGAAAAGAAATAAACCAACACCTTAAAGAGAATTGGAACGTTTTATGTATCTATTGAATGCGTCACGAAAAATGGGTTTTAAGCCGGTTTAAAAAAAGAGTTCGATGGCTGCATGCATACTTTTTGGGCTTGATTTATGCGAAAATCTGTGGTTTCAGTAAGGATATCATTACTGTGAGGGTGAGAACCAATAGTGACGATTTTGACTGTAGCACGTCTAAAAATTAGTAAACCAATAAATCTCTGTAAATTATGTTTAGGTGTATATTGAAATAGGACAACATTTGATCTTACTTACTTGTTGTTTGAACTAAGTCCGTGTTTATTATACAACCATTTTTGTTACATAGGTTGTCGTGACAACACGCCTTACATATTTGTGTCGTTGTTTTCCTCTTCCCGACCAAACCGATTCCGTTTGCATCTAACTGACAATTCTGTTTCATAGATTAAAAATGTCTTGAAACGAGATATTTTAGGTTTTTTTTAGTCGTTTTTCCCTATGAATTTGGTAGACTCTCATCAACATTACACTTGTGTAAAAATTGCAGAACAGTTTTTATGTAAGTCGGTATGTGGTTATATCCATTTCAAACCGTATAGCGATTTTTACAGAATAACATACGTTCATTAAGTTTCTATAACTATTACTTGGCACAATACTCCTTCCAAGCTACTGGCTGCATTCTCGCATAAACATCAGTAAAAAAAAAAACTTTAAGAAGTATAACTGCATGACTACATGAAATGGTGAAGACACATAGCTTCGCGAAATCGCCAATACACATGAGTAAATGAAATTGCGTAGATATACAGCAACGTGACACATAACTAAGTAAAATGGCGTAGACACATAACTACGTAAACTGCCGTAGACAAATGACTACGTACGTGAAATGGCGTTGAAACCTGACTACGTGTAATGGCGTAGACAAATGACTACGTGAAATTAGGCAGACAAATGACTGCGGGAAATGGCGTTGACACATGACTATGTGTAATGGCATAGGCAAATGACCACGTGAAATGGCATAGACAAATGACTTCGAGAAATCACTTAGATTCATGACTACCTGAAATCGCGCATACAAATAAATACTTATAATGGCGTAGCCAAATTACTACGTGAAATCGAGTAGACATTAATACTTGTATATGAAATAGCGTACACACATGAGTTCGTGAAACGGCGTAAGACATGAGTCCATGAAACGGCGTAACACATGACTACCTAAGATCGCGTAGACACATCAAATCATTTACAATGAAATAGAATTGTTAACATACAGCTGCAGTAGACTGGCTGTGTCGTCCTCCGCTTATTACAGATTTGACTTTTCCAGTTGTCATGTTTAACATCACTGACTTTTCATTTTGTTCATAAAGTATGAATGCCACAGACAGGACGTTTGAAGAAAATTTCGAATTATCGCTTTTCCTATTTCTACAGTTTATTTTAACAAAAAGCATTTTAGACGAATAGGAAATAAATCAGTGAATCTAACTCTTAGAGTAGTACAATATCTTTTTTTACGTTTGGATACCAAACGCGTCATAATGACGAATACACATGAACCACGCTCTGGCAAAAGGGGGCTTAATGCATCTCTTAGATCCATGATATCAAGCAAATCATCTCATAATTATGGATCCATAAAATCCATTTCATCCAAAAATGGACTGAATCACGAGGTGGAATGGTCCTTTAGCATGCAGAAAATTGACCAAAAGCGAAACGTTTCGGTGCAGGTCAGCCTGGGCGGACTGCGCAGGCTGACCTGGGTCGATACTTTTTGCAAATGCAGTAAGCCCCCTTTTGCCAGAGCATGGCTCACATGTATTTCTTTGGTATGCCGTCTGACCTTTGTTCACTTTTTCTGGGAAGTCAGCTTTATATTGCAGTCGGTGCTGATCGTGAGTTAGAGTCATTTATGACCGAATTATTTACACGCTTTTGCACATAAAACATAAGTCCCAAAAACTTACATAATTCTCGGCCCATGCCAGCATAATATAGTCAGGCTCATTGTGATTACTTACCTGAGCTTGGACACAGTCGTATCTCAAAAACTCATTCGCATCTTCTCGGTACATTCCAGTATAACACATCTAGAAATTAAAACTGATCTGACAGACAGACAGACCGACAGGCAACCAGGCAGACAGACAGACAGACAGCAGACAGACAGACAGACAGAGCAATTATTCGTTCATCATTGTAACATTAAGAGAGAACGATTTATAAAGACGCAGATTCCTTTTCCATATTTTTATACAACAAAGTGACATCGAGAGGACAGACAAAAGGATCTTGTGTTTTAAAACTCTTGTTCAATTTGTCGTCTGTAAATGCTTTATTTCGACCACTGTGAAATTTTGTAGTCAGCTAAAGATTTAATTCATAGCAAGGTAATCTTGATGGAAAGTGTACATTAAGATCGGACTGAAAATAAAAAAAAAAAAAAAAAGCTTGAGGCCTAATCTTTGCAAACTAGGTAAGTAGCTACAGGGGTAAATCCCCCTTTTTTGTGGTGGAGGGGTGGCTATAATACCTCACAAAAGTTCAGGCTAACTAGAGGAAGAATGTCTTCCATGTCATTCCTGAAAAAGAGTTTGTTTTTCACTTTGTTTTAAATAAATACCTCCTTTGTATGGATTGTAACATTGGTGTTTATTTTAGGCTTGAAATAGCCTGTGCTGCCCAGAAATAGCACATTTATCTAAAAACAACACACATGTTGTCTAACAAGAAACATCTTTAAAAAAGACACAGGGCGTAAATTTGCCAGCAAATAGGCATGGGCCCTTATAGAATAAGCTTGTCTACATTTTTGACCACGGGGGCACATAGAATAAACATATCTACATTTTTTACTAATCACAAATTTCTATTTATTCATTTTTATCATTTTCAAAAAGTAGGTCAAAAGCCAGCACATTCAGCTACGCCGTAAACAAGCATATACGATTTGCAGGAAAGCATTTTCCTTACCATATTTTGATCACAAGTGACTGTTGTATTGCAGCTGGAGTTTGGAGGTAGTCTGTCGCATTTGTAACATTCTAATGCATCTGCTAAAATAATATGCAGGCCGAATAGCCGAATGAAGTACAACAAACATGTGGCCACGTGCAGTAGGAAGCCAACTGTGCTTAGCAACTATTGGCCGGTGTGGCTGCTTACTTCAACTCAATGCGTTTTTGCGCAAAGTGTATATCAAAATCAGAGTACATAACGCGCCGTCTAATCTTGGATCTACACTTTCCAATACTTGGAGATTTATCCTGGTGAAAAAAAGAAAAAAAAAACTCTAAAATCACACTGTTTGAATGTTAACTCTTTGCTGGAAATGTCCATTTTACTTTCAAAATTCCACTAATGTGTTCATAAATTAGATTTGAGCCATGCTCAGGAAAAAGGGGGTTTAATGCATCTCCATGATGCATGATATCAAGCAAGCCGTCACATTATGATGGATCTATAAAGTCCATTTGGTACAGCAACAGGCTGGATCATGAGGTAGAATGGTCCATTTATGTGCAGAAAATTTGCGAAAGGCAGAAAGTATCGACCTGGTCAGCCTGCACTGACTGCGCAGGCTGGCCTGGTTCGATACTTTTTGCATTAAGCCCCCTTTTCACAAAGCACGGCTCATTTATTTCCTGTTCAACAGCAATTGCTGTTAATAACCCTGAGAAAAAATGCTTCCGAAAATATTGTTGGAAGACGTGAAAAACTGTCCTCGAAACCAACATCTTTTCCAGAAACATTGTCTACCTTTTCAAGGATAGATTCATGGGCAATAACGATTTTGTCATCTTCAAATTTTTTAAAATGGATGAGTCCAAAATTTCATGGCCCGGTAAAGATGTAAGCAGTCATATTCAAAGTATGTTTCTGCTGCTTATTTAACTATGGACTCAGCACGCTTTGGATAACAGTGAAGAACAAACGGTACTGAACATGCATTCTGGTCATAGATATACACCTCCCAAATCTGAACTTAGATATACACCTTCCAAATTTGATGTAAACACCCTTTGAATCGGGAGGTGTGTATCTGAGATTAGATTCGGGAGGTGTACACCCCCGAATCTAATCTCAGATACACCCCTCCCGAATCTGATCTCAGATATAGACCTTCCGAACCAGAACTTAGATAAACACCTCCCGAATCTGATCTCAGACATTCACCTCCCGCATCTGAACTTAGATATACACCTCCCGAATCTGAACTTAGTTATACACTTCCTGAATCTGATCTCAGATATACACCTCCCGAATCTGAATTTAGATAAACACCTCCCGGATCTGATTTCAGACATACACCTCTCGAACCTGAACTTAGATGTACACCTCCCGAATCTGAACTCAGATAGACACTTCCAGAATTTGAACTTAGATATGCACCTCATGAATCTGATCTCAGATAAACACCTCCCGAATCTGAATTTAGATATACACCCCCCCCCCCCCCCATCTGAACTCAGATAAAGACCTCTCGAATTTGAACTTAGATATACACCTCCCGAATCTGAACTTAGATATACACCTCCCGAATCAGATCTCAGATATACACCTCCCTGATCTAATCTTAGATACAAACCTACCGATACCTTCAGATTTTTCCATTCGCTCAAAAGTCTTTGGCTGGCGTTTATTTATCTTCTTGACCCTTGAGCAAACAGTCCTCAGTTGTAACGACCATGAAAAAGGCTTTAAATGACGTTGTACGGAAAAGAGAATATGCGGTCACCTACATGTTCTCTTTTTGGCACAAAGATCTATCACAACTGGGCATATTTTTGTTCTCTTTCATTGATGTGAATTGTTATTTTCGCCTAAATAGCGTCGAAAAGGTTAATTAACCCTTTAACACACAACCCCTATTTTTAACGACCCTGAGAAAGAAGCCTTTTGAAAACATTGTGGGAAAAGGAGAACATGCTGGTAACCAGCATTTTCTCCTTTTTCCACAATGTTTTCAACCCTATCAGAGACAGAAATCATCACTTGGGCTTCATTCATTTTGTCGTCTGCAAATGCTTTCAATTTGGTCTAGTCCAAAATTTTGTCGTTTGGTAAAGAGTTAAAACAGAACGAAACACACATTATTTACTTACCAATCTGGGCGAATGTCAAGACATGGTGAATTATAAGAACATAAATATCTGAAACAAATGATTAAAATAACCACCATCTCAATAATAACGATAATTAATGGCAGCAACAATAATTAGTTTATAACAATAATGCTAATGGTAACCAGAGAAGAAGAAGAAGAGAGAAGGACAGGGATTGATTGAATGGTGTTTTACGCAGCCAGCTTCCAACATTATTTCAGTCAGATCACGGCGACAGCTCACATATCTATATATTTCCTGGGTTTCACGAGTACTAGGCTAGGACTCTGAAGTGCCTTGCCCACGGACATTCCCTCGAAAAAACCAGTGGACCCAGTGAGGCTCGAACCCGAGGTCTCCAGGTCACGAATCCGATACTTTTCCATTGAGCCACGCAGGACCCAGGAAGGGGAGGGAAGGAGTACAATAGATAAATAAAAAGATGGGTACAATTCATTTGTTGCAACTGTTGCATGTGTCGTGGGTGCAAATCTTCCCGGGGATCCGGAGACTGGTGGTATACCCAGTCCTCTTCATTGCGTCAGGATTAATTTTTCTCTCACCTCCGATCGACAGGATCCCACAATTACCTTTGAACACTGCTTTGACAATGGTTACGTGGGAAAGCTGTGAAGCACTATTGTACATATATTTTTGATTTTGTTGAAACTGAAAATTTGCTGGGGGGGGGGAATAATTAACCCTTTCCTAAACAAGCCCTGGTTTTCACGTGTCTGCAGTACAAGTCTTTTGAAAACACTGTGGGAAAAGGAGAAATTGCTCGTAACGAGCAATTTCTACTTTTCCCACAGAGTTTTCTACCTTTTTTGAGAACTTTCTGCCATTTTCATAAAATTTAAAATTGTCGTCTGCAAACTCTTTCAATTTGGACCAGTCCAAAATTTGTCGTTTGGGAAAGGGTTAATTCACCGATATAAACCATCACAACACTGGTTCGTATAGGCAAATACCAAAGTGAGAGAAAGATGAAAATTCCGAGGGAGAAAGTCGAAAACGTTGTAATGGAGGAAATCGTGGTAACCAGCAATTTTTCCCCTTCTAAAACTGTGTCTGTCTTTTAGATAATTACAATTATTTGATTCGCAATCAATTTTTTTTGCGTGTTCACGTTTTCACGTGGCTAAATTGTTTTCTTCAAATAAAGACTTAACTCTTTACCAAACAGCAAAATTTTAGACTTGTCAAAATTGAAAGCATTTGCAGACGACGTATTAAATGTAATTCAAAACATGAAATTTGTCTCTCATAGAGTAGAAAACCGTGTAAAGAAAAAGAAGGAGATGTTGGTTATCAGCATTTTCTCCTTTTCCGACTATGTTTGCAAGGTCATTAAAAACCGGGATTGTGTGGTAAAAGGTTAAGAAGGCTTTCGACTTAAATCTACATATACCGTAATGAGCTGAAAATGAAATTTCAAACGATCAAATAGACAGGTGAACAGGCTTCTGTTTAAACCTATATGTAAATTGAAAATAGCAACAGTAATTAATAAATTACTTTGTGATTTATTTTTTTTCAGTCAAGTAACAATATGACTAAGATTTACTTACAAAGAGATGTGGCCATTTTTGAGACAATATTTCATATTGATAAGCAAAAGAACTGACCTATATTTTATTTTGTATTTGACCGTGTCAGTCTCGCTGCCATATAAAACTGCAGACGTAGATTTCTACATAGTCCAACGCCATCAATACGGCTCACACGTTGTTATGCACAGGGTATGTGCGGTTGGTAACTGAGGGTCCTGGTGTCTGAGTGGTTATGGTATAGAATTCACTATTCGGAGATCCCGGGGTTCGATCCTCAGCCGAGTGTCTCGGTTTTTCAGCGAATCCTTGGGCAAGACACTTCACAGCCCTAGCCAAGTACTGGTGAAACCAAGGACACGAATGAATATCTGATGGATCGCCGTGGTATGGCTGAAACAATGTTAACAGCGGCGTAAAACACTGTGTATATAATCAATCTGTCAGTCATCGAAAACTGACTTTGTAATCATTTAGTCCTTTACCAGACAATCCCATGTTTTACGACCCTGATGAAGAAAGATTATGAAAACATCGAGGAAAAAGGAGAAAATGATGGTAACCAGCATTTTTTCCCTTTTCCACAATGTTTTCCGTCCCTTAAAAGGTGAACTCTGTCATTTGAGAAAAACATGTACTTCATTATTTGTCTTCAAAACCTTTTAACTCTTTACAACACAATCCCGAGTTTTAACGACCCTAAAGAAGATGGCTTTTGAAAACATTCTGGGAAAGATCGCTGAAAACATTGTGGGAAAAGAAGGAAATGCTGGTGACCAGAATTTTCTTCTTTTCCCGCAATGTTTTCAACCACAATGTTTTCAGTGATCTTAAATACAGATACTGTCGGTTGTGCCCCGTTTTATTTGTCGTCTGTCAACGCTTTCAATTTGGACTGATCTAAAATATTGTCGTGTGGTAAAGAGTTAAATCGGACGAGTCTAGAATAATGTCGTTTGGTCAAGGGTTAACCTTTTATCTGCTGAATAAGTTAAATAAAACTTTCAAGCCGATAGCAAAAGTCCGAATAATGCTATTTCAAACTTACTTTTTTGAGAAAGATACCTCCTTATCGGACATTGTAGATTCAAGATCAGAATGCACGTTCTTTGTAGTCTGATCTTCAACTACACTGTCCGCAAAGGGTCAGTGAGTCAGGCTTAGTAACTTAACGGTTAAACGAATGACAGAAGAGAATCGGCGTTACCTCAACTGATTATTTACTTATTTATAATGTATTTCATGGTGGAAAACATTGTGACAAAAGGTGAAATTTTCCAGAATAAGCAAAGATGTACAATTTAATCTTTTGTTACAATGTTTTTTAAGCTGATCAGTAGTCGTGCTCTGTGAAAAATGGGCTTTATACATCTGTAAAACGTATCGACCCATGTCAGCCTCCGTCGTCCGCGCAGACTGACCAGAGTCGAAACTTTTTGCTATTGATCAATTTTCTACATGTTAAAGGATGTTAAACGAAATGTGTCTTTATGGTTCCAAAATAATAATGACTTAATAATTATAATGATAACTTGTTTTTTATTATGCATCCCGGAGATGCATTGAGCCCCCTCTTGCCAAAACATGGCTTTTTTTTTCAAAAATATGTGTATCGATTTCCCATAACCAATTTCCTACCTAGTTTTACTACAAATTATTATGTCATGTGATGGACAATGACTCCGACAACAATATTATTTTTCAATGTCATTGTCTCAAATAAATGAGTCTGATTGGTTGATGCATGCAACTACATGTATTTAATATTCTAAATATAATTCCCAAGTCGAAATTAGATTTTATACTAAATTACCCCCCTTTATGAACAAATCCGTTTATTAGTGTCTGCGGGAAATGTAATGCGGTATAACTATCATATCAGTTTGATTGTTGTTCATAAAGAAATGATGCAACCAACTACATAGTGTACGGTGCATAAATTGTCGGACACCAAAATTTAGCCCTTATTCAGAAACACGTGACCATAAATCCATTTCTACCACCAGAGTATAGCTCAAGATCGGCTTGAACATACGTGCAGTGTCATCTTGTTCTTCAATCTCCAATATATCTTTTAATACGTTTAGTCATTTACTTCCTGTTTAATGCCAAAATATTAAAGGAAACAACTTCGGCGATCGTCAACAACATACGTTCTGTGGGGTTAAGGGTCGAGCCAAACTTTGGTGCACGTAGCTAAGACACAAAAACAATTTATAAAAACATATTTAAAACACTAGACATGAATGAAAATTGCAAATTCGAACTCGGTCAAACCACAAACTGCAGGCACGTACAGTGTACTTCGTGCAGACCGCAAACGTTTGAAGCGTCAATCCTCGGAAAGACGTGTACGTGTAATGTTATCACCCAGTGTTTACTTATTTGTCAAATCAGCAGCTTTAATCGATCATTCATGAAGACTCATTCTGAAGCGATTAAAGCAACTTCGAAATCGCAATAAATGAACGGTTTTATCATGACAAATAGCTGCTAAACGCAACTCAAGCTGCTTTTGCGGACACTGTAGATCAAGATCAGACTGCACAGAACATGCAGTCTGATCTTTGATCTACACTGTCCAATAAGAAGATATTCCAAGACACCCCCCCCCCCCCACAAAAGTTTCAAAGAAGAGGAGTTATTCCTTTTTACCAACATTTCCGCTTTTTAATCCTTTACCAAAAAATCCCGAGTTTTAACGACCCTGAAGAAGAGCCTTTTGATAACCAGCTTTTCTCCTTTTCCCACGTTTTCTACCCTATCATTTACTTTTTGTTCATTTGTACAACTTTTGAATTGGTTGTGTCTACAAATGTTTCAAATTTACAGTCTAAAATTTGTCACTGAGGGAAAGGATAAAGAAAGAACGATTCCAATATTTTCCCCCCATTTTTTTCCATTAGATGAAGCTACATGCCAAATTTGGTAAACCTAGGCATTATGGTTTTTGACTAGAAGATTTTTACAGATTTTCAATATTTTTGGTTTTGTTGCCATGGCAACCAGAGTTTTTTAAAGGAATCAAATTATTTTAAGAAATTCTAAAGAGGACCATGGCAGGATCATTTCTCTGAAGTTTAGCCAAACTTGGATAGGCAGTTCCAGAGAAGATGATGTTTGAAATACAAGGTAACGCATGGATGGACGGATGGAAGCACGCACAGAGGACGGACACAGGGCCTTGACATAAGCTTGCTGGCCTTTGCCCTGTGGAGCCAAAGAACTAGAACTGTCGTAAAGCAGACAAATAACCCACACCCAGCACCTTGTCACTGAATCAGCACAATCAGAAAATGGAAGCTCACCCATGACCTTGACCTTTGACCCATGCAACCCAAAAACAATAGGGTCATGAGCAATACTTGTATAAATTTTCAAGGGTCCTAGGTCAAATGACTTTTGAGTTACAGGACGGAAATGAAAAGATCAACATATTGCGGGACGGACCAATGGACGTACAAACGGATGGACAGACAGAAAGACAGACATGGTCAAACCTCATGGGTGGGGGGTATAAAGACAAGAATAAAACAAAGGAAATAAACATCAGATTACACTAGACACCTGATACAAAAAAGTGATGACATGACTTAACATGGCTGGACCCGCCAAGGAAAAGAAAAAAAAAACTGTTTTATTCTCTTCTTCTTTAATCACATTTAGAAGCCAACAAAACAGAATAAAACGTTCAACAACAAACTTTTATCAATAAAAAACTCTCACAGAGATTCATGAAAACACTTACCTGTCAGCAATAAATAATAATAATAATAATAATAATAATAGTAATAATATACATGTACTTGCCACAGAATGGAAAAGATACTAAACTTTAGGGCCTCTAAACTTCTAGCCTTTAAGAAAACATTGTGGGAAAAGGAGAAAATGCTGGTAACCAGCATTTTCTCCTTTTCCTACAATGTTTTCTGTCCTATCAGATGCCATAAGATCAGTTAGACCAACTCTGGATAAGTCATCTGTAGTTGTTTTGAAATTTGAAAGAGTCTGAAATCTGTCATTTGGGAAAGGGTTAACTGTATACCAGACAACAAAGTTCTTGAATCATCCATACAAAAAGTACTTGCACACAACAATGATGGAATTTATCTTTGAAAGTGTAGAAAATAATGTGGGAAAAAGAAAAAATGCTAGTTACCAGTATTTTATCCTTTTAGCACCAAGTTCATAAAACAGTTTGTCTTCAAGGTCATTTATACACATGAATGTTTGCTAAAGAGTAAAGTGTATCCATCTTTTCCACCTTTAAAAAAACAATGTAGAATATACAGAAATCATTCCTTAGTGAGCTGCTTCTCTAATTCTCCTTTTGAAACACTGTTTTCATTGGTATCCAAGTATAAAATCACAGAAAAATAGTCAAAGTTTTTTCTGAGTTAAAAAAAAAAAGGCAACACTAGGCCAAAAATATTTTGATGGTTACATGCCCTTGTTGTATGGGTTCACCTCTTGATAGTCCCAGTTTGAAGTAAATATCTTCAGTAGTAATAAAATTTTTGCACGACAACACTGCAGACGATGTAAACAACAACAGGGCTATGACAATACCTCAACGTTTTCTTCTAAAACAGCCGAGTGAGTAATTAACAAATATGAAAAGTTTAATAATAAAGACATATCTATATTCTTCCTTTCACAATAATAAACATAACAATTCATCACACATATTTCATCATAAAAAGACTATTGCACTATTACATAATAATAAAAAAATTTAAATCACAAAATAATTATCACATTTATAAAGAAACAAACTAACAATATTAGGTTTGCTTAATCTCTGAAATGATGAGAATTAATTTCATTTTTTATCAATAAAATATTGATAACAATTTCATTTTCTTTAATTATACCTTTTCATCTAAATATGTACATTAAAAATGCAATACTGGGGTAACAACTTAAAACTTAATCTTTTGTATTTACCGAAATGCCAAGCCGGGTAGCTCAATCGGTACTATACAGGGTTATAGTCTGCTCATCCTGAATTTAGCTCCCAGCTCGGGTATTTTCTTAAACGTTAAAGCACCTTTCACAACTATAGCTACTTTTTCGGCCAGTTTAGACCAAGATCAGACTGCACAAAATGTGCAGTCTGATCTCTGATCTACACCGTTCGCTTAGCTTAGGCATTCACAACTAAAGCAACCCTAATATTCCTACTAATTGGGCCGTTTTTTTTTTTTTTCACTAAAATGTCCGTTGGATTTATTTGGCACTCTGCGAGTTAAGACAGAGTTAAGGCTGATGATAGTCAATGAGACAAGATTCATTTCTTAATCACTGGAGACTGCATCCAACACATTTAGTTTGGAAAGCAGCCAATAGCTTGTACAGACTGTTGTGCAGGTAAAAGAAACTCCCGAGTCCGTATTCATCAAACATTCTCAAGAATGCTATAGCTCTTATTCTGCAGAATTTTCTAAATTTGAAGGTAACATCTGTCCTGATTGGCTAAACTATTAAGTATAGCCAATCAGAACTTGTGTTATTTTCAAATTTAGAAAATCTTGGAGAATAAGACTAAGAATGTCCTTAAGAATAGTTGATGAAAACGGACCTAGAAGTGGATGGACAAGTGCTCTGGCTGGCATGATATACCTGTAACTGAAACAATGGTGATAACAGCAATAACAACTGAACAAAGGCAAAAAAATGTGGCAAAAACAAAGTTACTTTATTTTGTTAAGTGATTAACCTTTTACCAAACAATCCCTTTTCTTTTATTTTTGCGGCAGGCGACTTTTGAAAACATTGTAGGAAGAGAATTAGCTGGTAACCAGCAAAAAGTTGTCTCCTAATCCAATGTTTTCTACCCCATCACGAAAAAAAACATCATTTAACCCTTTACCATACAGGAACATTTTTGACAAACTAATAAAAAATTAGTCCAAACTGAAAACATCTGCAAGTGGCAATTAAAATATGTTTCAAAGGATACATTGTGGGCAAAGCAGAAATTACTGGATACCAGCATTTTATCAAAAGCCCTTTTCATCAGGGACCTTCAAACTCGAGACTGTGTGGTGAAGCGATAATCTATATTTTGTCATCTGAAAATGCCTTAACTCTTTACCAAACGACAAAATTTTAGACTGGTCCAAATTGAAAGCAGTTGCAGATGACAAAATAAATGTGACTGAAAAATTAATATTTGTTTTGGGAAGGGTAGAAAACATTGTGGGAAAAGGAGAAAATGCTGGTTACCAGCATTTTCTCCTTTTCCCACAATGTTTTCAAAAGGCTTCTTTGTCAGGGTCGTTAAAAGTTGGGAGTGTGTGGTAAAGGCTTAAACCTTATCCTGCTAAATAAAAGAAATGAAACTTTCAAGTCGATAGTAAAAACCCAAATTTTCTAATTTCAAAGGTGTTTTTGGAGGAAAGATACCTCCTTAACAGACAGTGTAGATCAAAGATCAGACTGCACATTTTGTGCAGTCTGATCTTGATCTACGCTGTCTGCAAAGGGTCAGTAAGTCACACTCAGCAGCCTAAGGGTTAAATTTTGATGGATCTACAGTAGTGTCTATGGATAACGTGTATCCACCAGAGTTTATAAATTACCAAACAGACTAATTTTTCAAGAAAATCAAGCCAACACAAAGTACTGGTAAAAGAATCTCCAAAATCACATGGACAGGTGCACTGATCACTGCAATATGATTTAACCCTTAACCATGTAATCCCAAATATTAACAACCTTGCGGAAAAAGACCTTTGAAAACATTGTGGGAAAATGAGAAAATGCTGGTAACCAGTATTCTCTCTTTTCCCCACAATGTTTTCTACCCTTCCTTAGGCATATTTAAGTTTAATTCAATTTGGACCAGATTCAAATTTTGTTGTTTGGTAAAGAGTAAAATAACTTTGAAAATGGCAAACACCATAAAGTCATAACAATATAATGCAGAAATTCTTACTGGAAAAGGTATGAATGGAAAAAAATATCCGTCAAATAAAGAAATTTGTAGTTTGATTTTATACACAGTGGCAAGTGACTATAAATACATCAATATAACACTTAATACTACTGCAATTAAAAAAGGGAAAAAAATGTATTTTACATATTAAATTTAGTAAACTTTGTAGCCATGTAACATGTAAATTATGTAAAAATGTATGAGCAAAAGGAAAAATTCTCATTATCGAGTAATTTCTCCTTTTGCCACCATGTTTTCTAACAAATAAAAAATGGTGATGAATTAACTCTTTACCAATCAACAAAATTTTGGGACTGACCAAACTGAAAGCATTTGCAGGTGACAAATGTAGCTCAAATGATAATTTCTATCTCTGATGAGCTGGAACATCATTTCCTACATTTCCCAAAACGTTTTTAAAAGCCTTCTCTTTCAAGGCCACTAAAGTTGAGGTTATGAGGTAAAGGGTTAACAAATCTCTGTGTAAAACATTACTCAGTTTCTAATTTATATTCTTGATATAAACTTCTTGCCACAATGTCTTCCAGGGTTTTTGGTTCCAGTACTTTGTTACTTTGATCCATAAAGTTTTCTTTAACTCCATAAGTATATCTATCTACATCAAGATATCTTGACAATGTATTGTCTTTATCTTTGGTCAAGTGTTTTTGACTAGAACAACTTTTTCTATCAGAATTATTTTCATCTGTCTCTTTTTTTTCTTTGTCAGATAAATCTAACATGGAACTTGCAGATCCATCAGACTTTGTCTTAAATACCATATCAGGCTTTTTTGTAACTCGCATCATGTGATCTAAAATTAGATCTGTCGAGATATGAGATGTCACACCCTTATCGATTTCATCATTCAAAATATCAGTTATTTTAATAGTTTCTTTTTTGTCATTTGTATACCCACCCTTGACAAAACTATTTTCTGTTTTAGATACTTTCCTTTCCCCCTCCTCACGCAGGTGTTGTTTAATCATGGACTCCATAAGCTTAGAAGCAGAGTTTTCTGTATGCATATCTATCATAAGTTGACTAATCCTGTTGCTAGGGTGAGTCTTGGATGTGGTGTAACCTGTCTGCATGTCATTCATTAATTGACCAATCATGCTACTTGAGTTATTCTTTGAGCCAGAGTTTTCTGTCTGCATGTCAATCATTAGTTGACCAATCCTGTTGCTAGAGCATGCCTTTGGGGCAGAGTTTTCTGTTTGTTTGCCAATCATCAATTGACTAATCCTGTTGCTGGAGTGTCTAATCAAGTTAAATGGGATGCCTGGAATCCTTGGCATGTGATGAACTCTGCTAAAAAGAAACAGGAGCACCCCATGCAGGTGTGAATGCTCAACTGCAGTTCCTTTTTTAGTGAAAATTGTAGGTCAAAAAAGGGGCACAACTGTGTCAAAACTATTTTGATGGTAACTTGCCCCTGTTGTACGTGTCCCTCTTCTGATTGTTAACAATTAGTCCAAGTTTGAAGTAAATATCTTCCGTAATGACAGAGATATTATAAAATGTCAAAGTTTTTGCATGACAATGCTGCTGCTGCTGCCGACAGAGCAGACAATGACAGGATTATGACAATACCTCGAGGTTTTCTTCAAGAACAGCCAAGCTAACAAGAGGGCCATTGGCCCTAAAGCGCTCACCTGAGTAAGAGCATCTACGAATGATAAAGCTGAAGAAATCCTAGTTTTAATGATGTAAAACACATGAGTGTAAGTGACCTACTTTTTTACCAACTTGACCTACTTTTGAACTTATCAGAGATATCATGACAAACATTCAGATGACATTTCATGAGCATCAGACTGAAAATGTAGCCTCTAGAATGCACATAAGGTTTTTCTCAGATTTGTCAAATGACCTACTTTTTGACCCGACATGACCCAATTTTAAACTTGTTGAAGATATCATTAGGTCAAACTTTCTGACCAAGTTTCACCAGTGTCAGGCTGAAAATGTGACCTCTAGAGTGGACTACTTTTTGACTGACATGTCCAAATTTCAAACTTGTCTGAGATAGTTTCAAGACAAACATTCTGACCAAGTTTCATGAGTATCTGACTGAGAATGTGGCATCTAGAGTGCACACAAGTTTCATCTAGGATTTGGCCCAGTGAACTACTTTTTGACCCAACATGACCCAATTTCAATCAAGTCCAAGATATCATCAACACAAACATTCTGACAAAGTTTCATGAGTATCAGGCTGCAGATGTGGCTGCTACAGTGCACAAAATGTTTTTTGAAGATTGAGCCCAGTGACCTACTTTTTGACCCGACATGACCCAATTTCGAAACTGTCCAAGACTTTATCAAGACAAACATTCTGACCAAGTTTCATGAGTTTCCAGCTTAAAATGTGGCCTCTAGTTTGCACAAAAGGTTTATATAAGATTTGGCCAAATGACCTACTTTTTGACCCGACATGAGCCAATTTCAAACCAGTCCAAGATTTTATCAAGACAAACATTCTGACCAAGTTTCATAGTTTCCAGCTGGATAGCCTCTAGAGTTTACTCAAGGTTTTTCTGAGATATGTCTCAGTGACCTAGTTTTTAAACTGACACAACCTAATTTCCAACTTTTCTGAGACATCACCAAGACAAACAATCTGACCAAGTTTCAGAAGTATTACATTAAAAATGTGGTCTCTTGAGTACACACAAGGTTTTTCTAAGATTTGACCTACTTTTTGACCCAAAATGAGCCAATTTCCAACCAGCCCAAGATTTTATCAAGACAAACATTCTGACCAAGTTTAGAATTTGAACCCCAAGCATCCGATATGAGAGCCCAATACTCTTCTTGTACAACGCTGTATTCAACTATCCTATATGTATATTAAGTGTATATTTACATATAAACCTTTCTGGCTCAGATACGTATGTCACACACTGATAAAATAACACACAACAGAAAAAAATTCATATCTACACACTGTGAAATACGGTTCCAAATATGGTATGATGATGTAGCTTACTGAGGGAAAATGTGTATTGATTCGCAATTTGATTGGTCAAAATGTTACTCTATAATATTCATCCGCCATCCATAAAAATGAGGTTTCCGGCCACTTTACCATTATTTCTTTTAAATTCTGTCTACCCCTATCAAGAAAATTATCAATAATTGCAAAATTTTGTCTTTGAAAGTGGTAAGTGTATAATAAAAGGAATATTATATTGTAGTAACTTTCCTGGTGCTTGTATTTACTTCTCGCTGCATAAGAACTTTTTGACATCTAGCTCAATCTTCTGTCTTCCACAATATCAAATTTTCTCATGCTGCTTGAATGCAATACAAGCACCAGGAAAGTTTCTACAAAATATTCTGTACGGCTTCCAAAAATTTCTCTCTTGCCCAATCAAATGGCTATTTTTGAAGAACTGAGAATGATATCAAGAGCTGTTGAATACCTGCACAGACATTCTGAATACAAACCCAGATTTTATTTCATTCTGATTTCTATTACCTTGTTGGAGATTTACAATCCTGTTGCCGTGGTAACATGTCTATGATATGGTGGGTCTCTAAATGTTTTTTAAGATGGTGGTCCCGACTAAAAGTTTTGTCACACAATGTACACTGGTATGGCCTCTCACCTGTAATTTAGAATAATATCTTTGTATCCATTCACCCTTTACATAAGTATCACATGCCTTCATGAATTTAACTCTTTACCACACAATCCCGACTTTTAACAACCCTGAGAAAGAAGCCTTTTGAAAACATTGTCAGAAAAGGAGAAAATGCTGGTAACCAGCATTTTCTCCTTTTCCCACAGTGTTTTCTGCCCTTCCCAAAACAAACTTTACTTTTTCGGTAACATTTATTTTGTAGTTTGCAAATGCTTTCAATTTGGACCAGTCTAAAGTTTTGTCGTTTCGTAAAGAGTTAATCCTTTACCACTTGATGAAACTTCAAAGAATTTGCAGACAACAAATCAAAGGTGGCCCAAACGATGGAACTTGCCTTTTACCCTTTACCACACAATCCCAACTTTTAACCACCCTGAGAAAGACAGCTTTCAAAAAAAATATTGTGGGAAAAGGAAAAAAACGCTGGACACCAGCATTTTCTCCTTTTCCCACAATTTTTCGCACCCTTCCAAAATCAAATATTTCTCCTTTAATCACATTTATTTTGTCATCTGCAAATGCTTTCAATTTGGACTTGTCTAAAATTTTGTCGTCTGGTAAAGAGTTAACAGAGTAGAAACACAGTGGGAAAAGAAAAAAAATGCTGGTTACCAGCATTTTCTCTTTGCCTCACAATGTTATCAAAAGCATCTTGCTCAGGGTCATTAAAACATGATTATGTGGTCAAGGGTTAAGGATGGACTTTTTAGAAAACTGGAAAAAAGAGCAAATACTGCTCTGGCAACCAGCATTTTCTCCTTTGCCCAATCTTTTCTACCCTTTGCAAAACAAATCCCATTAATTTCAGCCACATTTCAATTATCGTCTGTAAATCGACGGGTGAATGTGAAACCATTCCATCTGCGTTTTGGATAATTTTACAGTAGAGGTAAAAAAACCTTCTCATTTCTGTGAAAAGCACTGTTAGATCATCTTGTGTTGAAATGTGTGAATGAATTCAAAACAACTTACCAGAACAAGATGATCTAACAATGCTATTCAAAAAAATGAGAAGGTATTTTCTCTCTGCTGTAAAATTTTCCTAAACACAGATGGAATAGTTTTGCATTCACCCCTCAAAATGCTCTCAATAGAAATGAACATACCTGTATGAGTTTTTTATACCTTAAACTTTAATCACACAAGTTTTAATGACCTTTAACAAGGTAACCAGCATTTCCTCCTTTTCCCACAATATTTTCTAATCTCTCAAATAGAGATTTCATTTTTTGGGAGTCACACTTATTTTTGTCATCTGCAAAAGTTTTGAATTTGGAGAAGTCTAAGATTTTGTCATTTGGTAGAGAATTAACTCTTTACCAAACGATAAAACTTTAGACTGGTCCAAATTGAAAGCATGTGCAGATGACAAAATAAATATGACTCAAAAATTGAAATTTGTATTGGGAAGGGTAGAAAACATTGTGGGAAAAGGAGAAAATGCTCGTTACCACCATTTGTCCTTTTCCCACAATGTTTTCAAAAGGCTTCTTCTTCAGGGTCGTTAAAAGTTGGGATTGTTTGGCAATGGGTTAACAATAGGTGGACTGACTGTATGAGTTGTCACACTGTTAGGACCTATTGCCCAAAAAAGTTGTCTATGAGATAATAACTGTGATGTCACATGAAGAAATAACCATACCTGTGTGTGTTCTCTTATGCCGTAACAAATGGTGGGACTGACTGTAGGATTTGTCACAAACATCACATTGGTACGGCTTCTCACCTGAAATCAAACACAGGTATAATCAAATAGATTTCAACTCTTCCCTAATCTCATGAAATTGAAGAGAAACAAGAGCTGTCGGAATGAGAGCAATGCCCCCCGAAAGCCCTATTTCCAGAAACTGTGACCTTAAACCTGTTGTTGGGATCAGATGACCCTGATTATTGTAATTTCAAAATGGTCTCCAGCTGGCCACCTTGTATCCAATCCAAGGAAAAAAGAGATGTTTGTAAAACATGTATGCCCCCCTAATGGCATCCAATTCTAAATATAACATGTGATTATAAACTGTTAAGTTCAAAGTATAAAAACGAACAAAGGGCAATTACTCAAAAATTATTAATGATAAATAAACAATTCTTGGGCACTGCACTTCCCATTTATGTGAACTATCAACTTTTAAAGTTTCATGATTTTACCTCACATACTTTTTGAGTTATGCTCCAGAAAAAAATTAAGTACGAAAATCAACAAAGGGCAATAACTGCAAAAATATAATGGGCAGAGTTATGGTTCTTGTGCAATGCACTTCTCCTGAATAAGATCTATCCACATGTAAAGTTTCAAGATGATATCTGAAAAACCTTTTGAGTTATGCTCCGGACAAAAATTAAGTATGAAAATCAACAAAGGGCAATAACTCCAAAAATATGATGGGCAGAGTTATGGTTCTTGTGCACTGCACTTCTCCTTAATAAGATTAATTCACCTATGAGGTTTCAAGGTGATATCTGAAATACTTTTTGAGTTATGCTCCGGACAAAAATTAAGTATGAAAATCAACAAAGGGCAATAACTCCAAAAATATGATGGGCAGAGTTGTGGTACTTGTGCACTGCACTTCTCCTTAATGAGATCTATCCACCTATGAGGTTTCAAGATGATACCTGAAATACTTTTAGAGTTATGCTCCGGACAAAAATGAAGTATGAAAATCAACAAAGGGCAATAACTCCATAAATATGATGGGCAGAGTTATGATTCTTGTGCACTGCACTTCTCCTTAATGAGATCTATCCACCTATGTAGTTTCAAGATGACACCTGAAATACTTTTTGAGTTATGCTCCGGACAAAAATGTGGTCTACAGACCGACCGACGGACCGACCGACCGACGGACCGACAGACAGATGGACCGACCGACAAGTGCAAAGCAATATACCCCCGCTTCTTCGAAGGGGGGCATAATAAGCAACAAGAGAAATTTCTCATACTGACAGTGGAGTAAAAACACCATACAAACAAACTATACAAAAACAAAAACCCTCTGAAAATGGAGTACAGCCCATCAAACAGAATAATCTACAGTTATTACACTACTCATTTCAGGTCAAGTATGGCCCATTTATTTCATGCTTTTTGGTGGATTATCGGGAAATAATGGTGGATTATGGTTTGATTTAACCGCTTCGACCTGTGAATTTACTGACTGATAAACTCAGTGGTACGGAAATACAGAGCCCCCCCCTCCCCTCCCACTGTACTTCGCAAGTCCCAACAAAAAAAGAGGTTGGAAGTATGAAATAAATAGAATATTTGTTTGTATTTTTTTTTGTTCAAGATCAAAATTTATTTCGTCTTGTGAACATAATATGGTAATATTTTCACTTGATGTAATAAATTTCGATCTTTCACCAAAAAAAAAAACCCAAGTATCCTCTATTTCTTCTAAAATTCATCAAGTTACAGTCTTTCTTCTGGCTCCGTAACAAATATTACCCCTGGTGGTTGCAAAACTGCATGGATTACCAGAGACAGAAAATGCAATTTCGGATTTTGTGGCAATCCACTTGTTTAACTGAGGATATTGCATGATGCTTGTCACATGACTGTGTACGACCTTCATGTTGCATATTGATGTGGCAAGCCAGAAAGTGGAGTCAAGGTACTCTACACAGGTATACCGTCACAACAATAAAGGTCACAAGGACCCAATACCATATTGCTAGACATTTATGGGACTTTCTATTTAGAGTGCCATGAATTATCTCTGAGACAGTAGAAATGTAAGTTTTATGTTTGTACATTTGCATTAACATTTAGCATTGAACTCTTTACCCAACAGCAAAATTTTGGACTTGATCCAACTGAAAGCACCGCAGATGACACATGTAGCTTAAAATGATTTCTATCTTTGAAAAGGTGGAGAACAGAAAGCTTTGTTTTCAGGATCATTAAGAGTCTGGATTGTGTGGTAAAGGGTTAAATGTAGAGGATTCCTGAAAGAAGGGAAAAAAACATGACCCTATAGGAAGTTGGGTACGCCATTTACCCAGTTGAAACCACAATTACGGTAGCTTTCTATTTTTGGATAGGAGGTATGCAAATGACTAGCAATAAACTACCATGACTATCCCCCATTGTTTATAATTTTGACCCAACATAATTTTCTCCCGACCAAGATTAGTTTCCAGCTACAGATCTGAAATTTCTTTTCATTCTTTGGGGCCATAGATAATGCTTATTTATGGTTTTAAACACAAATATCTAAATTCTGTAAACTGGGTTATAATTGACTGAAAATGAATAGCATAGTCACTTTAGTTCTTTACCAAACAACAAAGTTTGAGTCTGGTTCTAACTGAAAGTATTTGCAGACAACAAATTGGATGTGACTCAAAAAATTGAAAGGTGTTTTGGGAAGGGTAGAAACCATTGTGCGAAAAGGAGAAAATGTTGGATTACTAGTATTTTCTCCTTTTCCCACAATGTTTTCAAAAGCTTTCTTTCTCAGGGTAGCTCAGTGGTTAGCATATCTGATTTGTGACCTGGTAGTTCGAGTTCCATACCCGGTTGAGGCAACCTTACTTCCAGTTATTTTTTGCCTCTCACCTCTAATGCACATGAGAGAAATAGTCAGTGGCTTTGGAAAGAAAGATGTGTCAGTACTGGTGTGAGAAAGCCAGGACTGAATGCCATGAGATGACCTGAGCTGTTAAAATGGTGTTAAACTCCAATACAAATAAGGGTTATTAAAAGTTGGAATTATGTGGTAAAAGGTTAAAACTGTTGAAAGTTGAGTAAAAACAGTATACATGTAAACAAAAAAATTGAAGAAAATATAGTGAACAGAGTGGTAATACACCATTCTAATAAAACACCATTCTCACAAACTAAACTAACCCCAGTATGGTTTACCCCTACAGTGCCAAATGAACACAAAATATTCGAAGTAAAATAATAACACTAAAAATAGGCAATATTAACTCAGCAAAGAGGACAGTGTAGACTAAAGATTAGATAAAATGCTTTGTGCAGTCACAATTTGGACCAGTCTAAAATTTTGTTGTATGGTAAATAGTTAACTCCTTACCGAACGACAAAATTTTAGACTGGCCCAAATTGAAAGCATTTGCAGATGACAAAATAGATGTGGCTAAAAAAATGAAATTTCTTTTGGAAAGGGTAGAAAAAACATTGCGGGAAAAGGAGAAAATGCTGGTTACCAGCATTTTCTCCTTTTCCCACAATGTTTTCAAAAGGCTTCTTTCTCAGGGTTGTTAAAAGTCGGGATGTGTGGTAAAGAGTTAAACAAACTATCTGAGCGATCAGTATTTCACACTATCTCTATATACCTGTATGTGTGCGCCGATGATTCTGTAGGTGATCACCACGAGCAAAACATTTGTTACACTCTACACACGTGTAAGGTCGATCTCCAGTATGCGTACGCATATGTGTTTGTAGATGATGACTCCTTCGGAAAGTTTTCAGGCAAAAGTCACAACTGTCAATTGAAAAGTGTGATATATAGGTTCAGTCGTAAGTTGACATTTGAATTTAAGTTTTTTAACCCTTTCCCAAACAAGCCCTGGTTTTTACGTGTCTGCAGTACAAGTCTTTTGAAAACACTGTGGGAAAAGGAGAAATTGCTCGTAACGAGCAATTTCTCCTTTTCCCACAGTGTTTTCTACCCTTTTGGAGAACTTTCTGCCATTTTCATCAAATTTAAAATTGTCGTCTGCAAACTCTTTTAGTTTGGACCAGTCTAAAATTTGTCGTTTGGGAAAGGGTTAAATGAGTCTAGGAAAATATTATTATCGATAAGCAAGCCTTCAGTAAGCTTGATAAAATTTTTGTAGACAGGCTTAATATAGAAACAAAAAAATCTCAAAAACCAACAAATTTCAATTCTTTTTGTCACTTAACCCTTTACCACACAATCCCAACTTTTAACGACCCTGAGAAAGAAGCCTTTTGAAAACATTGTGGGAAAAGGAGAAAATGGTGGTAACCAACATTTTCTCCTTTTCAAAAATGTTTTCTACCCTTCCCAAAGCAAATTTCAATTTTTCAGCCATATCTATTTTGTCTGCAAATGCTTTCAATTTGGACTAGTCTAAAATTTTGTCCTTTGGTAAAGAAATAATAGCATTTTTCCAACTTTAACCCTTTACCAGACGACAAAATTCTAGCTTTGTCCAAATTGAAAGCATTTGCAGATGACAATTTCAATGTGGCTCAAATGCGGCAATTTTTCTTCGATAGGGTAGAAGACATTGTTGGAAAAGGAGAAAATGCTGTTCACCAAAGATCAAACCCGAGTCCTTTAAACTGTTGGTCTTTAAAGCCTTTAACCTTTACCAGATGACAAAATTTAAGCCTTGTCCAAATTGAAAGCAGAGGTCAAATTAAACATGGGAAAAAATCCTGAAATTTGCCATTGGCAGGAAAAGAAAACATTGTGGAAAAAGGAGAAAATGCTGGTAACCAGCATTTTCTCCTTTTCCCACAATGTTTTCCAAGCCCTCTTCATCAAGGTCATTAAAACTGGGGATTGTGTGATAAAGGGTTAAGGATTAAAACCTGACACACACTTGCATATCTGCTTGCATATCAGCTAGTGTGTGTACTGTATATTAGGATAAAACTAACCTGTATTTTAAGAACCTTAAGAAAGCTTTTGAAAGTATAGTAGGAAAAGGAGAAAATGCTAGTAAACAGCATTTTCTCCCTTTTCCACAATCTTTTCTTCCGTTTCAGAAACAAATCCCATAAATTTAGCCACATTTGACCTGTTGTCTGCCAATGCTTCGAATTTAGATCAGTCTAAAATTTTATCATTTGGCAAAAAGTTAAGTAAGGTATGCAGTAGAACTTGGTGATTTTGCCACAATGTTTTCAAAAGCTTTCATCTCAATGGCCATTAAAATTGTTTTGTAAAGTATTGTTTCTTTAAGTCTTTACCACACAATCCTGACTTTTAACGACCCTGAAAAGGAAGCCTCCTGAAAACATTGTGGGAAAAGGAGAAAATGCTGGTAACCAGCATTTTCTCCTTTTCCCACAATGTTTTCTACCCCTCTGATAATAAATTTCAATTTTTAAGTCACATTTAATTTGTACATCTGCAAATGCGTTCGATTGGGACTGGTCTAAAATTTTGTCGTTTTGTAAAGAGTTGACTCTTTACCACACAATCCCGAGTTTTAATGACCCTGAGAAAGAGGCCTTTTGAAAACATTGTGGGAAAAGGAGAAAATGCTGGTTACCAGCATTTTCTCATTTTCCCACAATGTTTCCTACCCTTTCCAAAACAAATTTCAATTTTTGCATCACATTTATTTTGTCGTCTGCAAAATTAATGTTTTCAATTTGGACTGGTCTAAAATTTTGTTGTTTGGTAAAAGAGTTAAGCACCTTTCAAAACAGTACTTGCTTTTCTGACCAGTGTAGATCAAGATGCACAAAATGTGCAGTATAATCTTCTATTCTAATCTATCTACTGTGCTCAGAAAACCAGGACAAGGCAATACTGAAACTGCAATTATTTGGGTCTAATTTCTCAACTGTTGGGTTTATACAGTACTCTAAGGGTTAAAGTGCTGCTGTGATCTGACCGAAAAACTGCTTTAAGAATTTAAACTGTAAACAAAAAAGTCTTGAGCTTAAAAGATCCCCTGGGAGCCTCCTTTCGAAAACATTGTGGGAAAAGGAGACAATGCTGACAATCTGCATTGTCCCATTTTCCCCACAATATTTTGTACTTTTCCATAGACAAAGTTCAGATTTTGCGTAGATTTTACTTTGCAGTCTGCAAATGCATGCAGTTTGTACAAGTCTGAAAATCTGTCATCTGGTACGGTGTTAAACCTTTACCACAAAAACCCGAGTTTTAATGACCCTGAGAAAGAAGCCTATTGAAAATGTTGTTAGAAAATGAGAAAATGCTGGTAACCAGCATTTTTTCCTTTTCCCGCCATGTTTTCTACTCTTCTCAAAACAAATTTTGATTTTTTTGAGTCAGTTCTTTTTAATGTCTGCAGATGCTTTCAATTTGTTGTTTGGTAAAGCGTTAAATTCCAGTTAACTCTTTACAACATGACAAAACTTTACACTTGTCCAAATTAAAAGCATTCGCAGACGATAATTCAGATATACATGTAGTTCATATGGTGAGAATTTGTCTGTAAAGGACAGAAAACATTGTTGGAAAAGGAGTAAATGATGGTCACCAGCATTTTCTCTCTTTCTCACTATGATTTCAAAAGGCTCCTTTTTCAGGCTTGTTAAAACTAGGAAACGTGTGGTAAAGAGTTAACTCTTTTAACAAAAGACAAATTCTGCACTAGAAGAAATTCAAATCATTTGCAGATGACAAAAGTAGCATAGCTGAAATGATAATTTCTGTCTTTGAAATGATTGTGGGAAAAGGAGAAAACCAACATTTTCTCCTTTTCTCACAATGTTTTCAAAAGCTTTCTTCTTAAGGGTCATTAAAAACTCAGGGTTATGTGGTACAGGGTTAAAGAAAAAATCATCATGTCATGTACCTGTACAATTTTTCACTGGAAGTAAACTTCAAATCTTCCATCATGGCCGTAGAAGACAGAAAACTTCCCACTCCGTGGTCTCTTGCCAAGATTGGTCCTTTAACATTAAACTCCTTCTGTCTGTGGGACTTAGTGTGACGATCGAGTTCCTCATAACTTTTGAACACTTCATTACAATCTTTACATGTATATTTATCATTCTTTGGCAGCGACATGAAAGGATCAAGAATGGACAGATCTGATGGATGACTTGTTGAAGAGCTCGCTAAACTAAATGGTGGTCCAAATGTTGTCAACGGATTGTGCTGTATAAGTATGTGATGATTAAATGCGTCAAATGACCGAAGGGTAAGTCCACATAAAGGGCAAGCATATGCCTTTGCCACTGTGTTTTCAGATCGCATCTTAGCATCTGTCATTGCTTTTATGAATTCCACTTCCATGTTTAGATTTGTCAGATATGAAGAACTGTTTTCAAAGCCGAGGAATTTATATTGGCTTCTGTCAATTCCGTATGAATCATTTTTGTGCCAAATATCTTGCGCGTCATTCTGCTGACTTGAATACATTCTATTTATGTCACGCAGCCCAGTTGTATGTAGCTCATTCAGATTTTTGACTCCTTGCAGTGTGGCAATAGGTGTAATGTTATCATTGGCTTCTAACAGATCCTTGATCTTATTCGATCGTAAAACTCGTGCTGAATTTTCACTGGATTCGAAGTGAAAAATGGACGAAGGTTTCGTCATTTGTTTGTTTGGACTCTGAAATAAAAAAACAAGAGGACCATGATGGGCCTGGATTGCTCACCTGACTCATTAGGCGAAATTTCACCCCAGGGTCATAATGACCCAATTTAAAACTCATCTGAGATATTATTAAGACAAACATTCTGACCAATTGTCAGGTCAATAGAGCTGAAAATGTGGCCTCTGAAGTGTCCCAAATGTATTTCTTCAATTTGACCTAGTGACCTAGTTTATGACCCTCTGTGACCATATTTCAAACTCATCCAAGATACCAAGACAAACCTGTTAACCAAGGTTCAGGTGAATTGGGCAAGAATTGCCACCTCTAGAATGCCCACAAGGTATTTCTGTAATTTGACCTAGTGACCTAGATTATGACCCTATGTGACCCAATTTCAAACCTGTTCAAGATATCAAGTCGAACATGCTGACAAATTTTCAGGTCAGTTGAGCAAAAATTGTGGCCTCTAGAACACCAACAATACATTTCTTTAATTTGACCTAGTGACCTAGTTTATGATCCTATGAGGCACAATTTCTGATTGATCTGAGATATCGTCAATTTTCAGGTCAATTTAGCTAGAATTGTGGCCTCTAGAGTGCCCACAAGGTATTTCTTCAATGTGAACCGGTGACGTTTATGACCCTGTGTGACCCAATTTTTGAACTCATCTGAGATATCATCAAGACAAACACGCTGACCAATTTTCAGGTCAATTGAGCTAGAATTGTGGCCGCTAGAGTGCCCACAAGATATTTCTTTAAATTTGACCTAGTGACCTAGTTTATGACCCTAGTGACCCAATTTTGAACTCATTTAAGATTATATCAAAACAAACATGCTGATCAATTTTAAGGTCAATTGAGTAAGAACTGTAGCCTCTAGAGCGCCCACAAGGAATTTTTGTAAGTTGATCTAGTGAATCCTAGTTTATGACCCTAGGTGACCTTCAGACTCATCCGAAATTTCATCAAGACAAACATTCTGACCAATTTTCAAGTCAGTTGGTAAGAAATGTGGCCTCTAGAGTGTCCACAAGGTATTTCTTTAATTTGACCTAGTTTATGACCCAAGGTATCCCAAATTCAACCTCATCCGAGATTTTATTAAAACAAAGATTCTGACCAATTTTCAAGAAAATTGAGCAATAAATGTGGCCTCTAGACTGCCCACAAGGTATTTCTTTAATTTGACCCCGTGACTTGGTTTATGACCCTAGGTGACCCAAATCCACACTCATTCGAGATTTCACCAAGACAAGCAATCTGACCAATTTTCATGTCAACTGAGCTAAAAATGTGGCCTCAAGAGTGGCCACAAAATGTTACTTTAATTTGACCTAGTGACCTAGTTTATGATGCCAGGTGACCCAATTTCCAGCTCATCCAAGATTTAATTAAGACAAACATTCTGACCAATTTTCAAGTCAATTGAGCAAAAAATGTGGCCTCTAGAGTGCCCACAAGGTATTTCTTTAATTTGACCCAGTGACCTACATGTACATGTAGTTTATGACCCAAGGTATCCCAAATTCAAACTTATCCGAGATTTTATTAAGACAAAGATCCTGACCAATTTTAAAGATAATTGAGCAATAAATGTGGCCTCTAGACTGCCCACAAGGTATTTCTTTAATTTGACCTTGTGACCCAGATTATGTCCCCAGGTGAACCAATTTTGAACTCATTCTAGATTTCATCAAGACAAACATTCTGACCAATTTTCAGGTCAATTGAGCAAACAATGTGGCCTCTAGAGTGCTTACAAGGTGTTACTTTAATTTGACCTAGTGACCCAGTTTATGATCCCAGGTGACCCAATTTCAAAATCATCCAAGATTTAATTAAGACAAACATTCTGACCAATTTTCAAGTTAATTGAGCAAAAAATGTGGCCTCTAGAGTGCCCACAAGGAATCTCTTTAATTTGACCTAGTGACCTAGTTTATGACCCTAGGTGACCCAAATCCGAGCTCATTCGAGATTTCATCAAGACAAGCAATCTGACCAATTTTCAGGTCAATTGAGTAAGAAATGTGGCCTCCAAAGTGTCCACAAGGTATTTCTTTAATTTGACCTAGTGACCTTGTTTATGACCCCAGGTAACCCAATTTCAAACTCATCCAAGATATAAATTAAGACAAACATTCTGACCAATTTTCAGGTCAATTGAGCAAGAAATGTGGCCTCTAGAGTGTCCGCAAGGTATTTCTTTAATTTCACCTAGTGACCTAGTTTATGACACTAGGTGACCAAAATTCACACTCATCCGAGATTTCATCAAGCAAAACATTCTGACCAATTTTCAGGTCAATTGACTAAGAAATGTGGCCTCTAGAGTGTCCACAAGGTAAATGTTGACGACTGACGACGCATGACAGACGCCGGACATCGGACAACCACTAAAGCTTACCTTCAGCACGTTGTGCTCAGGTGAGCTAAAAAATATATCCACTAACATAAGTTTGACTTTGAGATAAGGTATCTATTATCTCACTTCTACTTAACCCTTTACCAGACAACAAAATTTTAGCCTTTTCCAAATTGAAAGCATTTGCAGACGACAATTTCAAAGTGGTTCAAATGATGCAATTTTTCTTTCGTAGGGCAGAAAACATTGTGGGAAAAGGAGAAAATGCTGGTTACCAACATTTTCTCATTTTCCCATAATGTTTTTAAAAGACTTCTTTCTCAGGGTCGTTAAAAGGCGGCATTGCGCTGTAAAGGATTAACCATCCTGTGCCTCAAAGAAAAGAATGAAGAAGGTTTTTGAAAATGTGGATAGATAGGAGATCATGCTGATTACCATGATTTTTTCTCCTTTTCCAACAGTGTTTTCAAAAAGTCTTCTTTCTCAGGATTTTCTTAGAACTTAGGTTTGTATGGTAAAGGGTTAAAAGACAAAGCCCATCAATTGAGCCACTTTTGATTTCTCTTCTATTAAAATATATACTTTCAATATTTATGAGTCTAAAACTTAATCCTCTTGTGAAGAATTATATTTTTTGAAAAGAAAAAAATCATTAGGTTTTTCTCAAAAGTCTTAACAGTCTCAAAAGTCTTAACAGATCAGGATCCGTATTCACCAACCATTCTTAACCCTTTAACCATTTACCACACAATGCTGCCTTTTAACGACCCTGGGAAAGAAGCCTTTTGAAAACATTGTGGGAAAAGGAGAAAATGCTGGTAACCAGCATTTTCTCCTTTTCCCACAATGTTTTCTTCCCTATCAAAAAATCAAAGTACTGAAAGTACTGACAGACTAGTGAATTTGATTGATTGATTGTTTGTATGGTGTTCAACCCTGTTTTCAACATTATTTCAGTTATGTAGCGATGGCCAGTGCAAATATCCATGCTTTCCTGGAGTTTCTTTTACCAGTACCCCAAACAATATTCTTTCCAAGACCATGGCTGCTTTCCCACCTAACCATCGTCAAAATGTGACAGAGAAATGAATCCTACCACAGTGACTATCATCAATCCTTGGGAAGAAATTTGCAGAGTCTGGAATCAAACCAGCAACCTCCTGTTCTCAAGTCCCGTACGCTACCAACTGAGCTGCAGGGGCAATGCGTGCTATTGGTTAACTATAATCCAGTTTAAGTTTAACCCTTAACCTTCTAAAATGTTAAACTTTCAAGCCGCAGGTAAACACCTGAATACTGCTATTTCAAAGTTACATTTTGGAGAAAATAATATCCTCTAATTCAACATTGTAGATCCAAGATCAGACTGCATGCTCTGAGCAGTCTGATCTTATCCCCACACTGTCCACAAAAGGTCATTGAGTCCTGGTAGTGCTGGTAAAAGAAACTCCAGAAAAGCATGGACAGGTGCTCTGGCCGCCGCAATATCACTGAAATAATGTTGAAAACAGCGTTAGACACCATGCAATTAATTAGTCAATAAACAATAGCACAAGATGTAGTTAACTATTTAAATCTCTTTACAAAACAAAAAATTTTACAATCGTCCAAATTCAAAGCTGTTGCAGACCATAAATGAGGCTGTACTGATGAAACCTGATTCCAAAAGGGCAGAAAATAACGTGGGAAAAGGAGAAAATGATGGTTATTGGTACTTTCTCCTTTCCTGCAATGTTTTCCCCGGGATTCTTCCCCAGTGTCATTAAAACTTGGGATTGTTCGGTAAAGGGTTTATTTTCAAGAGGTAGAATAACAGTTAAGCATAACAGTTTAACTGTACACAATGATCTAAATAATGAATGACTGAAGGAATGACAAGGGTTCCCTGTCCAGTGAGGGTTAATACAGCTGGAATTTGCTACAAGTTACCTACATGCAGGTGTATCTGTTAATAGAGTCATTCATAATGTTACAGTGGTGTAGGAATAAGAGAATCCCTGCTTTGCATAGGTCACTTAATTTACATATAAACAAAGATCATGTACCTTATAAATGACATCTTGTTCAGTTTATTACTTTGTAACATGACATGTTCAAATTGAAGTGGTAGAGATTTAGTGGTTTTTGTCAAAATTGTCATATATAACAGAATTAAGATTACTAACAGAAAGGAGTATTTTCTGTGCGGCAGTATTTGGCAGCTGTGGGGTTTTTTGTTTACTCTGACTCTAGGTCAATCTTGATGCCTTTAGACTAGCTTCGCTAGTCAAAAAATTGCACCATTTGAGCCACAATTAAATTGTTATCTGCAAATGCTTTCAATTGGGTCAAGGCTAAAGTTTTGTCATCTGGTAAAGGGTTAAGGATATTCTTAGACTTTAGACCTAAGAGTTTTGTAATTTGAGAGTAACACAACTACTGAATGGCAAAACCATAATTATGGTTTAGCCAATCAGAAGTTTTTTTTTTTTTCCAATTAAGGAAATCTTGGACATTATGACTAAGAACATTATATGGTTTAGCCAATCAGAAGTTGTTTTTTTTTTCCAATTAAGGAAATCTTGGACATTATGACTAAGAACATTCTTATAAATGACTGCTGAATACGGAGCCAGATTCCTTTTATTAACCCTTTACCACACAATCCTGAGTTTTAACGACCCTAAGAAAGAAGCCTTTTGAAAACATTGTGGGAAAAGGAGAAAATGCTGGTAACCAGCATTTTCTCCTTTTCCCACAATATTGTCTACCTTGTCAGAGAGCCTGAGCTAATCTATACCAATTTCGAATTTGTTGTCTGCAGATATTTTGAATTTGGATAAGTCTAAAACCTGCGGTGTAGGAAAGAGTTAAACAACTACTTCTCAAGAACTATTGGTCCTGATATAGGTGGATACATGTAGAATGTTATAAAGCACAAGAGGGCCATTGGCCCTAAAGCGCTCACCTGAGTAAAGTCATCTACAACTGATAAAGCTGAAGAGATCCTGGTTTTAATGATGTAAAACACATGAGTGTAAGTGGCCTACTTTTTTAACTAAAGTGACTAAATTCCAAACTTGTCCAAGATATCATTAAAACAAACATTCTGACCAAGTTTCATGAGTATCAGACTGAAAATGTGGCCTTTATGGTGCACACAAGGTTTTTCTAAAAGTTGGTCCAGTGACCTACTTTCTGACCAGATGTGACCTACTTTGAAACTTATCCAAGATATTATGAAGGTAAACTTTTGACCAAGTTTCATGAGAATCAGGCTGAAAATGTGGCCTCTAGAGTGCACGCAAGGTTTATGTAAGATCTGACCATGTGAACTACATTTTGCCTGACATGACCCAGTTTTAAACTTGTCTAAGATATCAACAAGATAAACATTCTGACCAATCATTATCAGTATATGGCTGAAAATGTGGCCTCTATAATGCACAGAAGGTTTTTCTAAGATTTGGCCCAGTGACCTAGGTATTGACCAGACATGACCCAATTTTGAACATGTCCCAGATATTATCAAGACAAACATTCTACCCAACTTTCATGAGTTTCAGGCTGAAAATGTGGCCTCTAGAGTGCACACAATGTTTTTCTAAGATTTAGCCCACTGACCTACTTCTGGACCCGACATGACCCAATTTCGAACTTGTCCTAGATATCATCAAGACAAACATTCTGACCAACTTTTATGAGTTTCGGGCTGACAATGTGGCCTCTAAAGTGCACACAAGGTTTTTCTAAGATTTAGCCCAGTGATCTACTTATTGACCAGACATGACCCAATTTCAAACTTCACCCAAATATTATCAAGACAAACATTTTACCCAACTTCATGAGTTTCAGGCTGAAAATGTGGCCTCTAGAGTCTACACAAGGTTTTTCTAGGATTTTGCCCCGTGTCCTACTTTTTGACCTGACATACCCAATTTCGAATTTGTCTTAGGTATCATCAAGACAAACATTCTGACCAACTTTCATGAGTTTCAGGCTGAAAATGTGGCCTCTAGAGTGCACACAAGGTTTTTCTGAGATTTGGTCCAGTGACCTACTTTTTGGCCCAACATGACCCAATTTTGAACTTGTCCAAGATATTATCAAGACAAACATTCTGGTCATGATTCAAGAGTATCAGGCTGAAAATATGGTCTCTAGAGTGCACACAAGGTTTTTCTTAGATTTAGCCTAGTGACCTACTTTTTGACCTGACATGACCCAATTTCAAATTTCTTCAAGAAATTATCAAGACAAACATTCTGACCAAGCTTCATAGGTATATGATTGAAAATGTTGCCTCTAGAGTGCACACAAGGTAATTGTTGACGCCTGGAGGATGCATGACGGACACAGCACGATCACAAAAGCTCACCTTGAGCACTTCATGCTCAGGTGAGCTAAAAAACAAGATTGTGTGGTAAAGGGCCAAGTTCTTACCTTGATATCAAACTTGCTACAATCCGATTTGAAAATATCTTTGTAAAATAGGGCAAATAACCTTGGATTAGATTAATACATGGAATTATGTTTTTGAAAAGAAGTCCGATGAAAAGATTATAGGGAAAGGAGAAATGCTGGTAACCAACATTTACTCCTTTTCCTCCAATATTTTCAATCTTCTCAAAGACAAATTCTACCACTTGAATAACATCTAATTTTTCAGGAGCAAATGCTCTAAATATCGAACAGTCAGAGCACTTTTCAGAACTTAAGCTGCTTTTGTGGGCTGTGTAGATCAAGATCTGGTTGCACAAAACATGCAGATTGATCTATCTACACAATCCGCTTCAATCAATACCTTATGCCCTGTCTCTTCATTTTCTGACCCACTTGACAGAGATGCGCTGTGGATTTTCATGTGCCGAATAAGATCGCTTCTCGATCGAAAAGCATTTCCACAAATGCCACACACACAGTTGCGTTCTCCCGTATGTATCTTCTGGTGGAGTTTTAAATTCCCTTTCTGCGAAAACGATTTCTGACATACGCTACAAATAAATGGCTTCTCACCTGTTGAAACATTTAGATGTAAAAAATATATGAACCATGCTCTGTGAAAAGGGGTTTAAATGCATCTGCAAAAAGTGTCTATCCAGGTCAGCCTGCACAGTCCATACAAACTTTTCTATTGGTCAATTTTCTGCATTCTAAGGACTATCCTATCTGCAGATCTAGTCAATTATTACACGAAATGGACTTTATGGATCTGTACTTATGTGATGACTTGCTTGGTATAATGCATCCTGGAGATGCATTAACTCTTTACCATACAATCCTGACTTTTGACGACCCTGAGAAAGAAGCCGCTTGAAAACATTGTGGGAAAAGGAGAAAATGCTGGTAACCAGCATTTTCTCCTTTTCCCACAATATTTTCTACCCTTCCCAAAACAAATTTCAATTTTTCAGTCACATTTATTTTGTCGTCTGCAACTGCTTTCAATTTAGACCAGTCTAAAATTTTGTCGTTTGGTAAAGAGTTAAACCCCTTTTGCCAGAGCATGACTCATATCATTAAAATACATATTGGCCAACATAGTGCAAATAACAATGATACACTGAAGCGGGCCTGACAAACGCGGCAGATATGCCAAGTTGGGGCATTTAATGCAGACAGACAGAGATATCCCACATTCAATAGAACAGCTTCTGCCTCACTGCCTCACGTTATATACCTAAACAAGCACCCCAAAATGTTGGCTAAAGCCTGCCTCATTTGCATAAATGTAAGGGAAATAATTATGCCAGCTACAAGAAGAGCACTCAAAAAAGTCTGTTACACTTTCAAACTGATTTAAATTCAACAGTTTAAGAGATATTTTAACTCTTTACCATACAACAAAATAGTAGACTTATCCAAATTGAAAGCATTTGCAGACGACAACTCGAATGTGACTCTAATCATAGAAGTTGTGTTTGATAGGGTAGAAACATTGTGGGAAAAGGAAATGCTGGTTACCAGCATTTTCTCCTTTTCCAACAATGTTTTTAAAGGCTTCTTCTCCAGGGTCTTTAAAACTCTGGATTGTGTGGTAAAGGGTTAAAGAAATGCTTAGCATATCTGACTTGTGACCTGCTGGTTGCAAGTTCGATACCTGGTTGCAGCAAACTTTCTTTACAGCCATTTTTTGCGTTTCACCTCTGATGTGTGTGAGAAAGCAGCCAGTGGCTTGTAAAGAGAGTTGTGTCAGAACTGGTTTGAGAAAGAAACACATGCTTAAGTGCACTGGTCACTGTGATATGACCTAAGCTGTTAAAACAGCCTTAAACTGCAATACAGCCAAACAAGAAAAGCAAAGACAACATATAGTTATAAATGGTGCCATATTCTTCAATGGCTGGTCATTGCTGTTAAATTGTTTAACTAGGACTATTTTGTAGAACAATGATCGAGGCATTTGTTTAGTAATCTAGGAATGTGGGTTTGATTCCAACTGTGGCAGTGGGGGAAGGCAAGAAGGGGGCGGGGGGGGAAAGGGGAAGTTCATGGGGTAAGACACTATCTGAGTCCCATCCGAGTATCCATGGCAACAAGAAATAGCATAAAATCAATAACGATGTGTTACTGTGATACAATACTTCCTATTTCAATTAGTGGAACTATTTAAATTAAGGGCGTGTTTATACTTACTATCAGAACAAGGTGTAAACACAAAATAATTTATGAAAAATAATCAAATGCCAACATCTACACTAGCAGAGGCACATCTGACTGCCAGGCAGTTTCTAAGGAGCATCTTGAAGCATTCGTTTCTCACTTGTTATTCTTGCTATGGATTAATGTTTTGACTACTTTGACCCTTTACCACACAATCCTGAGTCTTAACAAGCCTGAGGAAGACGCCTTTAGTAAAACTTGTGGGGAAAGGAGAAAATGATGACAACCAGCATTTTCTCCTTTTCCCACAATGTTTTGACTTGAGAACAGGAGGTCGCTGGTTTGATCCCTGGCTTGGCCAATCTCTTTCTGAGGATTGATGATAGTCATTGTGACAGGATTCATTCCTCTCTCACCGCTGGCCACTGTTTCCATGATGGTTATGTGGGAAAGCAGTCAGTGGCTTGGAAAGAATATTGTGCGGAGTACTGATAAAAGAAACTCTAGGAAAGCATGGATAGATGCACTGGCCGCCGTGATGTAACTGAAATAATGTTGAAAACGGCGTTAAACACCATACAATCAATCAATCAATCCCACAATGTTTTATACCCTTTCAAAGACAAAGTTCATCATCTGATCCACAGTTCTTTTGTCTGCAAATGCTTTCAATTTGGACTAGTCTAAAATTTTGTCATGTGATAAAGAGTTAAAAGGTATTTTGAATGTCTTGTTGATATCACACAGTCAAGTCAGGCTTGTTCAATTTCTCACCAAAGCATGTGCAATAGTGCTAAAAGAAAGATAACTCCACTGGACTGGTGATAAGTGGATAGTAAGTATAGAAGTACATTTGGAAATAGCAAAAAACACCATTCAAACAAACCAACAAATAAACAAACAAAACAACTACTATACAAACAGCTTACCTGTATGTACACGAATATGTGTAGTTAGTCTAGTTTTGTCTCTGAAAGATTTATTACATGTGTTACAAGTGTATGGGTTTTCCCCTGTATGTATCTTGTTATGGACGTGTAACGAACTAGGGCTTGCAAAGTTCTTCTGGCATATCCCGCAGTAAGTGTTTGACTGTGAATCTGGCAAGATTTCGTCACCTTCTACAGAATGTTCTTGTACATGATTTTGTAATGATGTAATGTTTGTAAATCGTTCTTGACACAGATGACAAAAGTATGTGCTGGATTCCAGTACGTCAGAACTGGCTTTCTCTTTACCTCCTGACATCTCGCTATCAACACAAGAACTCCGATCTGATTCACTCCCCGAATCATGAAAGTCATCATCATTATCAATCTCTGAATCATCCAGCTTTTCACAAGTTTCATCATTATCTGGGACTACATCATCTCTAGCCTCTGTATGTTCTCTTTCCAAATCACTGTGAGATATGAAATGTGCTGATAAAATACCAGGTGTTGTGAAATGTTTCTGGCAAACTTTACATTCCAAAGAACCATCATTTGTACCTGTCATTTCTTCCAATGTTAATTTCTCTCCTTCTGTAACAATCTCTTCTGGTACAGTATTATCACCTAGAACAGATATTGTTTGTCTATGAACAGTTGGCTCACTGCAAGATTCTTCATTCTTTATAATATAAGTATCTGATTCCATCTTTTTTTGTTCTGCTTTCTGAAGCTGTTTTAAAAAATGACGACGATACCTATTTGTTACACAAGGCACATTTGAGTTTTGAAGAGAATTGTTGATGATTTCAATTATATCTGACCTTGTCAAGGGTCCATCTTTTCTCATTTTTGCTTTAAATAATCGCCTCTTTTTTGAGATACAAAGTTTTGAGAACAAAGGTTTGTTTGAGATTTTTGTTTTCTTTATTTCACTTTCCCTACCATCTATATTCTCTATTTCATTTCGATTTTGAACTATAAGCTCAGATGTTTTTTTTTCTGTGTCATCGTCAATGTCACAGTCAGATATCTCCCCAGACAAAGATTTTGGCCTCGTCTGTTTCCTTCTTCTGGATCTCATCATTATTTCCATTGTTTTTCTCCTTTTGACTTTCTTCAATTCAAGAAGGAAATCTTGTCTAAAACTTTTACTAATGTTTGTCTTTGGTTTGTAATATTCTTTGCAAAATATTGAACCATTTTTGGTATTCTGTATGCCACCGAATGCCTCAAGTGTTTCAACCGCATTTGAAATTTGTTCTTTTATACAATTAACAGCAGCTTCTTTTCCCATTTCTTACTCTGCTTCATTCCAACATTGTATACATCCACTTGGAGATTTTTGAAAGTCACGAATATGAACAACATGTGCCAACTGCTCGTCATCACCATTTTGTTTCTATCCAGACAATGAAAATGGATTCAAATCTGCTTTGGAATAATGGGCTTGCATCATGCATGAATTGTTGAGTGTATAACATTTTTTATTGCACAGTAATATGACATTTGTGAAAAGTTATATCACTAAGATGCCAGATACATCTATTTATAAAACAGTATACCACTGTATCAGGGTTGACCAAGGATTGAGGTTTTTGTCAGCGAAGTTGATAGTTCCCTTTAAATTGACTAGACTTAGCCGGTATAGAACCACCTGCTGTAAGAAATCACTTCTCTGATCCCTCCTGAACGGTCTTTGTATAGGACCATCGGCCGTAAGAAACCACTTCTCTAACCTCCCCTGGATGGTCTCTAAATACAGGTTCAGCTGTATATCAAAATGCTTCCATAATATGAAAAACGTTTCAGTCTGGTTGCAGAAATTTTTACCTTTAAATGGCAATTAATGGTCCAATGGATCGATGGATTATTCCATGTATAAATAGCTGAAACATGTTGCCTTTCTACAATTCAGACTAAACAAACTGGAAATTTGAAGAAAAGACAGACATCTGTATCTCTTAGAAATGACATAATTTCAACTGAGTTACAAGTCCACTAAATGTCTGATTCTTTGCTGGTATTTTGGATACTCCCTCATCACTTTGTGATGTATTCATATAACAAGATGCGGGTGCCAACGCTCGGCTGTGGTTGCTTGTATTTTCAGCAAAAATTCTAAGTTGAAAAAGGGGCATAACTGTGTCAAAAATACTTCAATTACTACCTGCCTTTGTTGTATAGGTTCCCCCCTTTTGATAGTTAAAAGCTTGCCCAAGGTTGTAGTAAATATCTTCAGTAACAACAGAGATATAAAATGTCAAAGTTTCTGCACAATGACAACGCTAGGGCTACAACAATAAATTGATGTTTTCTTCGAAAACAGCTGTGCTACTAAATGCTGGACTGTGGTCATAGCACATTTTGTAGAAAGTTTTAATGGTCATTTGGTGTACTGTATTTACAGATGTCTCACACTGCATACTGTATAACAAACTGAAAAGATAAATACCTTAGCTTTAACAGAGGAATAGTAACACAATTTTGATCCCTTTTTAGCCAACAGTGTAGATCAAGATCATTCTGCACTGATCATTATCTTGGAACTTACCCTTCACAATACAATTCCCTGCTTTAACGACCATGAGAAAGGAAGACTTTGAAAGCATTGTGGTGAAAGGAGTAAAGGCTGCAATCATCATTTTCTTCTTTTGCCACAATGTTTTCTACCCATTCACAGACAGATTCCATAATTTGTCTTATTAGTCTACTCCAAATGCACTGAATTGCAATGAGTGTAATATTTTGTTGTCTGGTAGAGAATTAAGGCTTTACCAGACAACAACATTCTAGACTTAGTAGTTCAACTTGAAGGGCTAATTATGCAGAAGGCATATTGATGAGGCTAAAAAATAACAAGAGGGCCATGATGGCCCTGTATTGCTCCACTGCCTTTTAAACAGATGCATCACGTGCTTTATTGGCATTGACAGAGATATTAATCATATGAAGTCTGTATGGCGATTAAAACTTTCATAGACATATAGCCTAGCCCAGTCCACCCCCCTCCCAAACAAAAGGTATACATGTATCTTATTCAAATGCAAATGTTATGCCAGTGAATACAAACAGGTCTTATCAATTATCAGTCATTCATAATATCAATGAACTCTCAAAAAGAGTCCTTTGACAAAAAGATTTCCAGACCTTAGAGGCAGAAAACATTTTTTCAATGGCAGGGATGTTACAGTTCTGAAACAAAAAAAAAATGGATGATAGAAACCTTAAAACCTTACTTTGTACAAAATATTAGACTCATCTTAGCATAAATATAAACATCAAAATAAATCACTTTCACTGAACTTTTTTTTTTGCAAATAACACAACACCAATCATGTACTCCTGCAATATGATAATCACGGAGGTAAATGGTAACAAAACTATATCTGTTATAATAGGAGTTATTTCCCTTGATCAGAACACACACGCGTAAGTTTAGTACATTGTGACTTCATAACACTAAAAGAATATTTTCAAAGTTTCCACTATTTAAGCCTTTGTAAAATGTCCTACCCCAGCAGGGTGCCCAATCACGTACTGCAGTACGTAATTCACGTACAAATTCTACTCCGCGCGTACAAATTTTTTGTGCTTACGTGCATGCGCGCACTGTCAAAAGTATGCACGTACAAAAGGGAAAGTAATTACGTAAACCGCACATACAAATTTGATACCGTTTCGTACAAAAACAAGAGGGCCATGATGGCCCTGTATCGCTCCACTGGCTTATAAATATAAACCATAAATAATAAACATTTCAATTCTGAGCCAAATGGTTTCAAAATGAAGACTTACAAAGTTTTCTCTGTAAAAGCCCATATGAAAGTTGAGACCCGCAGGGCAAAGCCATTTTTGATCCCAGAGCTATTTAATTACTTGAACCCTGGTAGAGGTCCACAAGATAAAGCCATAAAAATAAGGTGATTTTCAAGTTTTGTCCATATGAAGCCTCTGTAAAACATAAGACCCCTGATGCAAGGCTAATTTAAAAAAAAAATCAAAACAGGAAGATTTCTTAAGTTGTCACTATGTAAGCCCATGTAAAACTTGTGACCCCTGCGGTGGGGCCAATTTTGACCCCAGGGCTAAAATTTTGGCCCACTTGGTAGAGGCCCACTAGATATAGCTACATGCAAAATTTGGTAGCTCTAGGCCTTATGGCTAGGTACAGGAAGATTTTTAAAGTTTTCTCTATATAAGCCTATGTAAAACTTGTGACCCCTGGGGCAGAGCCAATTTTGACCCCAGGGCTATAATTTGAAGAAACTTGATAGAGGTCTACTACATAAAGCTACATGCCAAATTTGGTAGCCCTATGCCTTATGGTTTCCGACAAGAAGATTTTTAAAGATTTCTCTATATAAGCCTATGTAAAACTTGTGACCCCTGGGGCAGAGCCAATTTTGACCCCAGGGCTATAATTTGAAGAAACTTGATAGAGGTCTACTACATAAAGCTACATGCCAAATTTGGTAGCCCTATGCCTTATGGTTTCCAACAAGAAGATTTTTAAAGATTTCCCATATTTTTCAGTTTTGTTGCCATGGCAACCAGAGTTTTTGAAGGAATCAAATTCTTTCAAGAAATTCTGAAGAGGACCATGGCAGGATCATTTCTGTGAAGTTTCATGAAAATTGGATGGGTAGTTTCAGAGAAGAAGATGTTTGAAATAAAAGTTAACGCACGGACGGACGGACGGACGGACGAACGGACGCACGACGGACACCGGGCCATGACATTAGCCCGCTGGCCTTCGGCCAGTGGAGCTAAAAACGAAAGTAGTTTTCCTGGTAAGTGGGTACCACGCTTTGTCCTCAACATAGAGCGGGTTACCAAATATTTTCACTACATATATTTTGCGGCTCCCTCGTCTGTCTGAATAATTTTCGCTACGATTTTTTTAAGGTGTCAAAATCTACCACAAGTACAGGAAATCTGGTAATTAATTTTCAGTGAGAAATTAAAATTATTTAATTATATTGTGATGCGCAGTTATTGTTAAAAACACATTTTTTAACATATGGAAGCTGAAAACCCGAGCCGCAAATTAAACGTGTAATTTCCGTATGTATGGCGTCTGCTGCAGAAAAAATGTCATCACAACAAAAGCTGTTAATATATTTTACGGCATTAAGATCTGAGAAAGTTAGGTTTACAAAGTGATTCTACCATTCCACATTTTATTTTGTTTTGCCCTAACACGGCATGGCCTTTATTTGACAGAGTTTGAGCTTACAATGAGCCAATCGGCCTGCTCCTCTGTGATTTTAAAATAGCCAGATCTACGGACGTCATCTCGGACAATGAGCATTAATCTGTCTACGCTTCCTTTTTAAAGCGGTTCTAATGTACTTCGCAACTTTTAGAAAGGAATAAAGGTGAAAAGTCTTTCTTGAAGGCGGTCAATTATCAATACTCGCCGTGTTCGGCTTTTAAACCCTGATTGCTGTTGCGATTATATCTAAGTATGTGCATGCCCTGGAGACATATGATGCATCCATATAATCACCAAATGCACGACTGATAATTTAATTAAGATCCCATTCATTATGGTAAAGGAGCTAGGGTGTTAAAATTCATTAATAAAACTGAAACAGCCAAAAGTTACTCTGTACCCCCTAATTTTTCTTTGTACCCCCAATTCAAAACCTAGGGGGTACAGTGTACCCCCGATTTTTTCTTTGTACCCCCAATTCAAAACCTGGAGGGTGCATGTACCCCCAAACTGAAAACCCAGTGGGCATGCTGCCCAGGGCTATAGTTTTAACAACCTTGCTCTACAGGTCCACCAGATGACGCTACAGGCAAAATGTTGTAAGCCTAAACTTTACAGTTAGGACACAGATTCTTTCAGTTTTCAGTTTGTAAGCCCATATAAAACTTACGACCCCTGGGGTAGGGCCAATTTTGACCCCAGGGATATTATTTCAAGGAATTTGGAAGAAGTCTATTAGAAGAAGCTATGTGCCAAATTTGTTAGCCCTAGGCCTTATGGTTTCTAAAAGGAAGAGTTTTAAAAGACTTTCATTATTTTTCAGTTTTGTTGCCAAGGCAACCAGTTCTTATTGGAATCAATTTCAAAAAAAAAAAAAAAAAAATTGAAGAGGGCCATGGCAGAATCATTTCTGTGAAATTTCATCAAAGTTGGATTGGAAGTTTCAGAACAGAAGATGTTTGAAAAAATAAGTTAACATACGGATGGACAGACGCACACACAGACGGATGGATGCACGACAGACACCTGACATTTGGATGGTTAAAACATGTAATTGTTTCATAGAGAGGTAACCCTTTACCACACAACCCAGACTTTTAACTACCCTGAGAAAAAAAGCTTTTAAAAACATTGTGGGGAAAGGAGAAAATGCTGATAACCGGCATTTTCTCCTTTTCTTTGAAGGATTTCTACCCTATCAAAGACAAAATTTATGTTTTGAGTAACATTTAATTTGTCAAATGAAAAGTATTATCTGTTTGTAATAAAACTTAAGAGTTATTCACCACAAATACACTTTCATCACTGGGGCACCTCAACATAACATCATGATGTTCATTTGACCCTTTGCTAACAATGTGGGACAAGGAGAAAATAGCTGTATTCTACTAGTAATGATGTTTTCTCGTGTTGCACTTTTTGTATTTGACTGGTAAACTTCATGGTTTCGTAAACTTTCGTGAAGCACAAACCTTACGCTCTCAAATCGTCATAATGTTTGCAGCATGAAACGGGCACCTTACAGGTAAGCGGAGCTTAATATTCATTTTTGTGCTTCACGGAAGTTGACCAGTCGAATACAGCTAATAAGAGTAACCAGCATTTTCTCTTTTTTTCTATGTTTTCTATCCTTTCAAAGACAGGTAGAAACATTTGAAGCAATGTTTTAAAAAGGCTTTCTTCTTCAGGGCTGTTAAAACTCTGGATTGTGTGGTAAAGGGTTAAGCTAAACTCATGTTCATTTACAAGAATGTTTATTTACTCTTTACCAAGTGACAAAATTTCAGACTTGTGTAAATTGAGAGACATTTACGGACAAAAAATTTAATGTTGCTCAAATGACGGAATTTGTGTCTGAAAGAACAGAAAACATTTTGGGAAAGGAAGAAAATGCTGGTTACCAGCATTTTCTCCTATTCCCACAATGTTTTCAAAAGTTTTAATCTTTAGAGTCGTTAAAGCTCTGGAATGTTTAGTACAGGGTAAAGTCAGCTACTGAAAATTTGTTTTAATAAACTGGACATTTCAAGCAAAGTAAACAGACACCTACAGGGACAAGATCTTGCACAATTTTCAGGGCTGTGTGTTTGGAGACCAGTTGGGGGATGCGAGGGGGGGGGGGGCTGTTCACAAGTATCCCTTGGAATATCAGAAAATACGGTATTACTACCCTGAGGAAGAGGTCTTTTAAAAACATTGTGGAAAAAGGAAAAAATGTCGGTAACAAGAATTTTCTCACAATGTCTTCTACCCTCCCCAATACAAATTTAAGTTTCTGAGCCACATTTGAACTGTTGTCTGCAAATGCTTTGAATTTGGACAAGTCTAAAATTTTTTTTCTTGGTAAAGAGTTAAAGGCAATCCTTCACAAACTCTTTATGAAACGAAAAAATTTCAGACTGGTCCTAATTCAAAGCCTTTGCAGACGAAAAATAAAACGATATTCAAATGATAGGATTTGTATCAGAAAGGGTAGAAAAATTGTGGGATAAGGAGAAAATGACCAGCATCTTCTTTTCCCACAATGTTTTCAATTATACCAGTCACTAAAAACTCTGGATTGTGTGTAAAGACTTTAAGTTATAAGTCTATAATGAAATTTGTCCTAGACAGGTAGGCCTAAATTTATATATAATCTTTTTTAGCAAAGGAACAAAATGTTAGTTACCAGCATTTATCTCTTTACCACAAAATCTCGACTATTAACGACCCTGAGAAAGAGGCCTTTGGAAAACACTGTGGGAAATGGAGAAAATGCTGGTAACCAGCATTTTCTCCTTTTCCCACAATGTTTTCTATCCTATCGGAGAGCTTAAGCATGTTTGTATTAATTCTGAATTTGTCGTCTGCTGATGGTTTGAATGTGGGAGAGTCTAAAGTTTGTTATGTGGGAAAGGGTTATTTTACTTATCCCTCAATGTTTTCCAAAGCTCTTTTCAGTGTTGTAAAAAAAGGTGGATTGTTTGGTAGTGGATTAAATGAGCAATTCAGCATTATGTCACAGATCTGATGTATTACATAATTTATCTGTGTTTAATATAACCACCGGTTAGCTATGCGCACAATTATGCCTTCATATGCTATCATCTTCTAGATCTAGTTCTTTTTTTAAATCATTGTTCAAACCATTTCCGATGGACAAAGATGATGACAGAATTTTCAGCGTATTTTTACACCCAGCTCATGCGGAAATTTTAACCCAGACACACAGACATTAAGTGGGGAACTGGGTCATTTTCATAAAATTATCTGGCTGCCGACCCCGTTTCAGTACCATAATGGAATAAGCTGACCCACCTGTAACAGGACACTTGGAATGCGCCAAATGTCGGCTGCTTACTCTATTTTGGGTTCCTACACTCTTTCTTTCATACCATCTCAACCGTTGAATTAACAAAATCCGTCCATTGATTTTCATATGTCAAGTTTTGACGTTTAACAAATTGTATCACGTGACGTGCAGTAACCACCCACCCCCTCATACGTAAATAGATCAGTTGCAGCATTTTATTTGATTCCTGCAACAGTGAGGGTTTGAGAACCTAAGGAAAACGGGTCTCTCACTTGAAGACACTTAACCAACACACCGGCTTGTGCGAAAATGTTTGAATTTAAAGACATAATGTTGCGAGTATAAAGTATTCTATTTTAAGTATAATTTTCAACGTTTCATTGTCCTCAGGTCGTCTACTTTCGATTTGTGACCCCAGTTTCCCCTTTTACAGATTTATTATCTTCAATCAGAAGAACCGAGGTACAACATCACTAAATCTTGTAGCCCCCCCCCCCCCGCGCTACTTTGACTCGTACTTTGGAGAGAAGATGCTTCACGTTCGGGTTCATTTAATGATATAAGTTCCATTTGCCGATGGCAGTCGACCTTTTGTCATAGGCCGAATTCCGACGTGCGTCCGGACGTCAGTGCGTACATAGAATTTATTATTCATTTTAAACATGTCTGAAATTTACTGATTCAATTTTGACAAAACTACACAGTTCTAGAAATGATTAGAACTATCGTGGTACCCTTAACAAAATAACTATGAAAACTATTGAAAATCTTGGAAAAAATATTTTTCTAAACCATAGGTTGGAATTCTCAGGAAGTTGAACCTCCCTCAAGTTTCTCAATATAGGTCTAAGTTTGATAGCTGCTCAAGAGCGTGGTTTTTGAAGCTCCTGTTTATTTTTACACCATTGCTCCATTGCTCAAGCTATATAAGCTTATAGAAATCAAGGAAAAATAACTACTACACACATGAATAAGTAAGCTTTCGCCATGATTTGACTGACGTAATGTTTGAAGTATAAATTTATTGTCATACTCGGCTACAAATGTATATATAACGTGATATATCGTTAACATTGCTGATAAATTTTCTGGATAAAAAAAAAATATTCAATTTTCATTCATATTTATTTATTTTGATGTTTGATTAAGATTATACTGGGAAAAAAACTGAATTATATTACACGTGAACACAGGTTTTTGCATAATTCTGATTTTTGTCTTAAAAATCCAATTTTCACGCCAATGAAAAAATAATTTTCTGCTACAAAATTGGTTGGAAATTCGATTGAAAAAACTGTTTGTCAGAGTTGATTGATATTTGGTGTACGTTATCCTTTAGAAGCCCCCGCCCCCCCCCCCCCCCTTTCATATCTTGTAACACCACCTCCGCATAAACATGAAAGACTCTTCGTAATCGGTTTGGCTTAAAATTATTTTCCCTTGTAATTTTCATTGCAATGCAGGCTTCTAACTAATTATCGTCTCTATCTATACCAATTATGGCTAATTTGTCTATATAAGGAAGTATCTAGAGTGATATAACATCGTAATAGCCCACGCGTTTCTTCTTTAAATAGTTCCACTTAATTTAATCACCTTACCTACTGAAAAAAAAAAAAAAAAGTAAAAAAAGTCTTATACAATATGCGATTGGTCACCCCATCAATTGGAATGATAAAGAATTAAAGACTGCGAATCCATGACCATTTGTGTATGATATATCACTTGTGTAGGTCAATTTTGATCGATGCTGCATTCCTTTCCTTACAATTATTTAAAAATTCGAGATCTGAGGAATAGATCTAAATTTGTATGATGTCAGGGAGGAGGTTTGATACCTAACCATCAACCCAATATATGTACTTTATGCATAGAACATAACCGTCCATAATTCCTGTGGGAGACAGTGTTGTATTAGACTTTGAAATCAGAAGTTCTGTGTTCAAACTCTATTCTTAGCAGCGTTTATTTATTTTATTTTTAAGTTTATTTATTTATTTATTTATTTTGATTTTGCCACAGTGGGTCAGGCTCTGGCTCAGATCCAAGGAAGCAGTCATTTAGAACGATAAAAAAATGTAAGAACTTGTTTCTCGATTATAACCCGGAAAGCTTATGGAAACATGCTAAGGTAAGGCATGGGTAATGTAGACCGGATACACAGATGTCTGATGTAGGTTTATTGTTAATTAAAGACCATTCAAATACAACTTTTTTTTTTTTCATGAAATTACATGAAACAAATTAAAATGGCATTTGACCATTCTAAAATAGAAATTATACCAGAGTATACTAACAGCAACTTCAATCGTATCGAAAAAGTATATGGTAACCTCAACAATTTGATGCAATCAGTTGAAGCAATTACAGATACATAAAGTTTACAATTACATCTTATGAGTTTGAAGTATCCGATTTATGATCCAATGATTACTCTATTTTCATTGCAAAACCTGTTAAAACAATTACTTCCCTTTTATCGAAATTTACAAAAATACGTTAGAATAATCAGTTAAAATGAATTATAATTGCTCTATTTCTGTTCTTTATTTGATCAAATTTAATGAATTCCGGTTTTTCCCAATACAGTGCAAGTAGTATTAGATATTGATATAAGACCCAGTTATCCCCTGATACAACTATCATGTATAGCTAACTTCAACTACATATTTCTCTTGTATTTGCCATTTGTAAATGACATCTTGGATGAATAGTGAATTCACTATGCAAGATGGCGCAGGGAACGGAAACATTAGGTAAGTAACATGTAATGTACCTCCCCTGATCTAGAGCTACGGTGTATAGGTATATACATGTATCTCTTCGAATTATCTTTTGCTAGGTGGCATTTTTCAAATACATAACCTATCTGATATGGTATTCTGGGTACAGAACCGGACTACTTTTCAAGGCGGCAATCAATGCAACAAATTTTAAAATGAAATACAAGTTCATTCACTTAAACCTAAATTGTACGATTCACACAACGATGGTTAGCTAACATATAACCTATGCACCATCCATTTATACACATAGCCCATATAAGCTGGGGAAAAAGCCCCGATATAAGCCCAGCAAGGTGGGGACGTATTTTTTGTTGTCAGTCATGTTGCACAAATTCCAGTTTCCCACTGTCTATATTTAGAAACTGTCTATCGGGATTTGCAGTAAACAATTTGTATTAAAAAAAAAAAAAAAATATTCCCCGTTTGAAATAATTTTTTTTTTAAAGATATTTGTAGCGAAAAACTGGCTTGGTTTTTCACAGACGTATTATTTATTGCCATTTTCCGCCTGCATTTTTTAAGCGGCAATTTACGCTACGCATATTAATATTTATCCTGTACAGGATAATGATGCGTCATAGCAGACAGGTCAAATCTTCCAAGAATTTTGACATGCACAGACAATTTTTTTTTTTTTTGAGAAACGGGAACCAGTTCACAGAAGACTAGCCCGTAAAGCTGAAGTGGTAAAGCATAGGACTCTTAAACCTCATGTTTCGGGTCACTTGAGGGTATGGGTTTTATTCCCACGGCAGGTCATCTAAAATTACTAATAGCCTTTCGGACGAGACATTAAACCGAGGGTCCGTGTGGCGGTGCTATACAGCGAGCACGTAAAAGAACCAGGTGTAACTTAGGATGGGTTTCGTCCTATATCCCGCACTATCCCCCTTAAAATAACTAACAGCCTTCGGGGGCGTCGTAGTCTGGTACCCCGCCGGACTACAAGAGTACGTCAGGCAAAACGCAATAATGGCGGCCCCCGTTGGTCTATCGGGATTTGCAGTAAACAATTTGTATTAAAAAAAAAAATATATTCCCCCTTTGAAATAATTTTTTTTTAAGATATTTGTAGCGAAAAACTGGCTTGATTTTTCACAGACGTATTATTTATTGCCATTTTCCGCCTGCATTTTTTAAGCGGCAATTTACGCTACGCATATTAATATTTATCTTGTACAGGACAGTGATGCATCATAGCAGACAGGTCAAATACTTTTGCAGAGGAGACGGGATATTGTTATTTCACATGATCAAATCGGATCATAGGCTGAATTCAAAACAGATCGCTTGCAAAAAAAGTCATGTCGGTGAGTTTTTCTACATATATACGAGGCTGCTATTATTGCGCTTTGCCTGACCCGATAAAGTAGTGGTAGGAGCAGGTAATCCAGACTGGGGGCGTCGCCCATATGGGCAGCTGGTGGCGACAATAAATAAACGCATTTTATTCAGTTCACAGAAACCTTTCGAGAAAGTTACTGTTCTCATTCTCTCCTTAAGAAAGAAAAAGTGACGCATGATAATAGTTATTTTAGATACTTTTGATGTTTCTGATAAAATGATCATATGGATCAACTGGTATGATGTCAGTGATAGTTCTAGGTAGCCTTTTTTTTTGGGGGGGGGGGAAATTCAGAATAGATCAGAATCAGACAGCTAATGAAGGTAAGTGAAATTTGACCTGGTAATGTCTGTGTTCTGTTTAACCCCTAACCGAACCTTCAACTTTGAGAACTATAACCCTGGGGAATATCAACAAAGCTCTTGAATATATGATAGGAGGAACAGAAATGAATTCAATGCTTTCAACTTGGAAAAGTTTGAAATTCTGTCATTAGGTAAAAGATTACGGCCATACGGACGGTAGGAGACCTATAACCGCTCAAGTTATAAATACATACATGTATAAGTTTATATTTTCTCCAGTTGTACATACATATTCCAGTCAGATCGATAAAGCCAGGAATATTGGATAACTGTATATAGATTGTAAATCTCCTGTTTATGGATATAACAGATCGATGTGTGTAAGATCGCTGTTTAAGGAGAGGAAACCAATCTAAAAATCAAAGCGCTGAAGGCGCTGAAGGCCTGGGCATCAGAACGGGAGAAGAGATGGGAAGATGAGGCCCAGTTTGGTATGGTTAGAAATGGTTATGGGCCGAGATGTCATATCTGGACAACTCTGACAGGAAGAAATAAGGCATATATACCAACCAAATACACAGTTGTAACTTCAGGCACGAGGTGCACAGTAATTTTACGAAAATTAAAATCCTACCGAGGTTTTGAGACTCCATTTTTCAGAGAAAGAGCACACCGTCTGTGTAAAATACGCTATCATTATTTGCCGTTCACATGGTGTCTAGAAAAAGGACAAACGAACGATCCCAAATAGTGCTCGACAACAGCACTCGTCACAACTCGGTCGATCGCGTACCTACCTCTAAATGTTTGATCAACGATCACCCGAGGTTTGCCAATTGTTTCTTTCACTGTTAAGCGCACGAATTTTCAGTTATGAATAAGCTCAGCAGGGCCCAAAATTCTCAGTCAACACTTTTCATTCGTCTGGATTACCTGCCCCTACCACTACGTTATCGGGTCAGGCAAAGCGCAATAATGGCGGCCTCCTAGGTGTCCTCAAGTGTACCCTTACATGCTTCCCCGTCTTACCTAATTTTATGTGATCCAGTTTGATCAGTTAATAAAATGAGATCAATTTTGTACAAAAAATACATTACCGAGTCTAAAACGTGCTGTTGGGTTATGGTTTAAATATAAATTCGACTATGGATCATTTTAAAAGTAGCACTGTTTTCGGACGCTGTATAGGTCCATTGACATTTCGGACACTTAAAACATTTCTGATAAGTAGTTTTTCTCGCTAAATAAGAACGAAATGTAGAAAAACTCTCTGCCATGATTTTGTTGCTAGCAATCTGTTTTGAATTCAGCTTATGATCCTATTTGATCATGTGAAATAACAATATCCCGTCTCTTCTGCATGTTACCAACGGGTGCCACCATTACTGTGCTTTGCCTGACGTACTCTTGTAGTACGGCGGGGTACCATAATACACTTTCATAGGATTAAAATCGCACATCTGTCAAAGTTTGTTGTGAAATTAAACCTTACTGTGATTTTCAAATAGAAATATTTTTGTTACCTTAAGGGGTCGTTTCTTTCAGCGTAGTGAGATGGATTGCAGGCGGTATTTTTCACTTTTACTCGGGTTTCTCCGTAAATGCTTGGATGGAGTTGAAGTTTTGGTATACGATTCCTATGGCCTTGGGCTTGGCAAGCCAAGCCCAGGTCAATAAGGTATACAAGATGCATTCCTAATTCCACTCATAATAGTGTGTATAACAGCCGTGTATTCTCCATTTCGAACGTAAAAATTAGGGTTGTTAAACCTTTAAGAAAATTTTGAAAGAAATCACGTGATCAAACAGCTGCAACTAAAATGGCGTCGGCAGGGAAGCCGCGAGTTCTAGTACTCGGAGGTAAGGAGCACTTTGTCACATTTCTTATGGAATATAATGAAGTCGTAAGAGGTTAAAAAAAAAAGTCCGATTTGTTATGTTGTAGAGGACCAAACACTACTGACAACTGGACTTTCCTGTCGCAGGGTTTGTGTAAAGTTTGCATTCATTTGCCATTATCACAGGGAAGCATTAGTCTGCTCTACCTTCCGTTTGAAGGGTTTCTCCGATGTTATTATGTGATTGTTTTTCCGGTCCCCTTCAATGTCGGCCATTCAACAAATGCTTGTGGAAATCTCAAAATCTTCCAGCCAGATGTATGTGTCTTAATTTGCTTGTCAGCTAGTAACCCTTAGCCGCTAAGTGCAACTCACTGACCTTTTGCGGACAGCGTAGTTTTAAGATCAGACTGCACGTTCTGTAATTTCTCTTGCTTTCTTCTAAGCTAGTTGACAAATTTTACGGTAGTGGAAGTTTATAATGTTATCCAAAGTGTATGTAACCAGCATTTTTTTCCGTTTCCAAAATTCATGGTTTCTACCATATCAGGTAATTTAAGCTCATTAACCCTTTACCGTGTGGAAATATTTTAGACATTTTGAAGTTGAAAGCATTTGCAGACAACAAATCAAATATGACTCAAAAATTAAAATCTGTTGAGGGACAGAAAACATTGTGGGAAAAGGAGAAAATGATGGTTATCAGCATTTTCTCCTTTTCCCACAATGTTTTTAACCCTTTCCCAAACAAGCCCTGGTTTTCACATGTCTGCAGTAAAGTCTTTTGAAACACTGTGGGAGAAGGAGAAATTGCTCGTGACGAGCAATTTCTTCTTTTACCACAGTGTTTTCTACACTTTTTGAGAACTTTCTGCCATTTTCATTAAATTCAAAATTGTCGTCTGCAAACTCTTTCAATTTGGACCAGTCTGAAATTTATCGTTTGGGAAAGGGTTAAAAGCCTTCTTTATTAGGGTCTTTTAAAAGATGGCATTGTTTGGTAAAGGGTTAATGCTAATTTTTGAATTTATTGATGCAGCAGATTATGGTTCGGAAGAGTCTAAGATTTGTTGTTTGGGAAAAGGCTAAGCAGCTTTGCCTAGTTTATATTAGGTAGTAGAGAAACAATCACATTAAGGAAGTATATGACAAATTCTTCCAGTGGACAGATTTTTTTTAAACTTTGCACATACAAAGCTCATCATGTCTCTTGTAGATTACATTGAAAAAAAAGGGGGGTCCCCGTGCTCGTTTCTGAGAAATTCGCTTTTGAAAAAGGTATATACAGTTCCAAAATTCAGCATATACTGGATTTAACACACTTTCCTTTAATAGTCAATTAAACAGGAAAATTACCAGAAGAATATACAAATATACATCACTTTAAAGAAAAATAATTCAGTTTTGCACAAAAAACATATAAAAGCCTGGTTTTAAGCATGGTAAATGTACCAATATGCATCTTATATATAGACCATTGAGTTAAAAAGGGAGATAATTTGACCGGGTTAAGGGTTAATCTTCAATAAAAATATACTTTCTAACGGAAAGATTTTTTTTAAAATTTCCACAATCATAGTACTTATAAATCTAGACAATAAGAAAAAATAAAAATGGCACCTACCCGTGCTTCTTTCACCAGGAAACAGTGATGAAGGTCACTATGGAAGTTAATTTTTTCAAGGAAAACTATATAGTAGAAGCTCAGCAGACATAGTGGGAAAGAAGAAATTGCTCATGCTCATTAAACGTGATTTCTCCTTTTCCCACATTAATTTTGGATCCTATACTCATTCAAAAAATGAACACAGCCTATATACCTCAAATTCATATCAAACCCTTCATTATCTACATGTAGTTCTTTTTTTATAAATTTGCACACATGATTATGGCCATACGGCTCATAGAAATACAAAAAAAAAAATGTCTGTGGGAAAAAAATGGGATAAAAGCTTGGCAGACATGATGGAAAAAGGAAAGATTACTCAGTAGAAGAAATTTCTCCTTTTCCCACAGTATTTTTCAAAGAGGAAATAGCTATACTTCAAGAAATAGGTATACTTCAACAGCTTCAATTTTCTGCCTGTTTCATGGTTTGCTGTGTAACTGGACTTTTTTTTTCCCAGCTAGTACTTTACCAGTCATATCATCCTTACACTGGCAGGCCAGTTTTGATGCCATCACCTTAATCCCATGGCTGGTGCAAACGTACTAGTACCATCCGTAGAAAGTTCTACTTGTAAAAGTGCACCGTTGGTTCACTTGTTCAGTGTGGATGTTGACTTAACTCTTTACCAAATGACAAAATTTTAGACTGGTCCAAATTGAAAGCATTTGCAGATGACAAAATAAATGTAATTGAAAAACTGAAATATTTTTTGGGGAAGGGTAGAAAACATTGTGGGAAAAGGAGAAAATGCTGGTTACCAGCATTTTCTCCTTTTCTCACAATGTTTTCAAAAGGCTTCTTTCATAGGGTTGTTAGAAGTCGGAATTGTGGGGCAAAGAGTTAAACAGAAACTCTGATTTCAGGCACTGGGTTTGTTGGAAGAAATTTTGTTCAGTTTCTTGTGGAAAAAGATGTTGCTAGTAAGGTAAGCATACAAATATTTTAGATAAGAACAAAAAAAAAAAAATATGTATAGGAGCCATGCTCTGTAAAAAGGGGGTTTAGTATATCTGCAAAAATGTACTGAGCCTGCAGTGTTTGCTTAGGCTGACCTGGGTTGATATTTTGTGCTGTTGCTCAATTTTCTGCATATCGAAGTACCAGTCTACCTCATGATTCAGTCCTAATGCCAGAATATGGCTCACAGTTAAATTTTGATACAAGAATAATTTGTTGGTTGGATTTATTTGCATATCAGACAACCAAATTTTAGACCAGTCCATATTGAAAGCGCAATAAAACAACATTCATTCATTCCATATTGAAAGCATTTACAGATGACAACAGCAATGTAGCTTAAAACAGGATTTGGGTTTTATGATGTAGAAATCATGGCTGGTAGCCTGCATTTTCTCCTTTTCGCACAATGTTTTAAAAGTCTTTTTTTTCTCAGGGTCATTAAACTGTTACATCATCAGTATTATCATGGAATTGTTCCATATATAAAGTCATCACATCAGTGCTGTGATAGTGGTTAATTTATAGTGTTGTCATCCGGTAACAGTAAATAAAGAATGTAGCAAAATTATGTATTCATGATGTTATTTGATCCATGCTCTGACAAAAAGGGGGTTTAATGTATATCAGTAATGTATTATAGCAAGCAAGTCATCTCATAGTTATGGATCCATTAAACCATTTAATCTAACAATCAATTGGATCTGGAAATAGAATGGTCCATCAACCCATGTCAGCCTTTGTAGGCTGATCTCGGTCGATTCTTTTTCGCAGATGCATTAAGCCCCCTTTTCATAGAGCATTTATTTGCAATACCAAGCAGGGTTTTCCCTCTTCTACAAAATTAGGAGGTCATTGTGATCACCTCGTCATCAAAAATACTGTCATTCGGCAATTGATGGGGGTCACAACAAATGTAAATGGGTTGGGTAATAAAAACTACTGCATTGAAATGTGTACTTTGTGTTTATCTTAACCCTTTACCACATAATCATGACTTTTAATGAACCTGGGAACGAGGCCTTTTGAAAACATTGTGGGAAAAGGAGAAAATGCTGGTAACCAGCATTTTCTCCTTTTCCCGCAATGTTTTCTACCCGATCAAAGGCAGAAATTATCATTTTAGCAACATTTAATTTGTCATCTGCAAATGCTTTGAATTTGGACAAGTCCAAAATTTTGTCGTGTGGTAGAGTTAATCAACTTAACCTTTCAATTTCAGTATCTATTATTACACAAAAATAATGTTTAGTTATTCAGTAAAATCTTTCTGTAGGGCAGCAGTGTGTGTGCTGGTATTTTTATTACTAGGGTGAAATTACTAAAGTTAGTGCAGCCATTCTCTGTAGTAGGAGGGTTATTTTGCCTTGATTTGATGTATGAGTCACATTACACATTGCCGTTTCAACAAATAACCTCTCATACTTTCAATACTTTAATTTTTAGCATTGTTGTTTTTTGAAGAAACTGAGGGGTTGTCTGTCATAGCTCTGTTGTCTGCATCATGGTGCAAAAACTTTGACATTTTTTAACATCTCTGTTATTAGTTAATAAGTTATTACTGAAGATATTGACTTCAAACTCGGACAAGTTGTTTACTATCAAAGGGGGAACCCAACCAACATGGGCAGGTAACCATCAAAATATATTTGACACTGTTATGCCCCTTTTCCGACTTACAATTTTTACTGAAAATCAAGCAGCTGCAGCCAAGCTTTTGCACTCGCTTGCAGTGCTCTTGTTTTTTCTTTGTGCTCAAAACCAGGTGTTTCATTGTCTGATTCTTGTTTGCCAAGGTTTCATTTCCTGGCTGACATCAGCAAAACTGTCCACTGGTTTGATTTAGACCAGTTCAACTCTTTACTGCATAATGCTGCCTTTTAGCAACCCTGTGGAAAAAGCCTTTCGAAAAGATTGTGGGAAAAGGAGAAAATGATGGTAACCAACATTTTCACCTTTGCCCACAATGTTTTCAACCCTAACGTAGACAGAAATAATCACTTAAGTTACATTTAATTGGTCATCTGCAAATGCTTTCAATTTGGTCTGGTCCAAAATTGTTATTGTATGGTACAGGGTTAAAGGTCAACAGTACTGAAGGAAAATCAAATCCCCAGCTTAGCCATTGCCTTTTTAGGATTAGTGATAGTTATTGCAACAAGATTCATATCTCATTCATTGCTAATCATTGTTTCAATGATAAATATGTGGGAAAGAATTTTGTGCAAAGCACTGGTAAAAAGATTTCCAGGAAAGCATGAGTAGGAGTTCTGGCCACTATAACTGTAGTAATGTTCAAAACGGCTTAAACACCATTCAAACAAACTTTTTCTTCCTTTAGATCAGAGTTGCAGATAAAGTACCCCCTCAGATGGCCTGGCTCAACACAAAGCATAAGGTATCATTATTGTTGTATTTTTATCTCAGTCTTTTTAGCGGATTGGTATAACAAATCCGCTTACTGTGATCGTTCTGACCGGAACCAAATACATCATGAGTAACGACACATGCACGCTCACACTGTACTATGATATCAGTTTGACCTGGACCAAATAGGTAAATTATACTGTCATTCACGCTACCGCCCATTCTACTTTTGGTTTTAGCTAATGCACTTCAACCTCGCTTTTGTCACTACCGTATATACTGTCCTACATGTGTATACACATTTATTTTGAAATCTAATACCAGCAAATAGCTGCGTCAGATTGACAGATCAAATTACCACTCCTTAACAAGTAATAGAAAACGGTCACTGTGCGGCCTGCTCGGCGGGACAGTTTTTTCGATTTTCTGAGGGATTGTCCGATGAAGTACACTTCTACCATATTCTAAGGAGATCAAGCCTAAGGAAGTAGATCTAAGTAGACAAGTGAGCATTAAATTTCCTTTACATTATGTTTCAAGAGGCGGTTATTTCACTTTAAGTACAAAACTGGAAATATGATGTTTTTCAAGTGAACTCTTTACCCCATAACAAAATTTATGGCTCATCCAAATCAAAAGTGTTTGCAGACAATAAAACAAATGTTATTCTAATGATGCTATTTATCTTTTAAAGCATAGAAAACACTGTGGAAAAAGGAGAAAATGCTGGTAACCAGCATTTTCTCCTTTTCCCACAGTGTTTTCGAATGTCTTCTTTCCAAGGGTCGTTGAAAGTGGAGATTGTGTGGTAAGGGTTTTTGCAAACAGCTCAGTTCAAGATCAGACTTCATAGAACATGGCACTGAATCTTACGCTAACTGATGTTACTTACGACCCGCAAAATAGCCTTCAGCTGCAGCAGAAAAAAAAGTCAAAATTACTATGCCGACAGCTACAGGGGAAGTTAAAATCATGTAGTCAGCTTGGCCTGCTTCTACATATACTTGACTCATGCTTGTGAAAAAACGGGGTTTTATATATCTCTGTAATGCATTATAACAAGCAAGTCATCACACAATTGTAGATCCATATACCGATAATCCATCTTGTCTAAGAATTGATTGAATCCTGAGGTACAAGGGTCCTTAGACATGCAGAAAGTTTACCAAATGCAAAATGTATCGACCAGGTCAGCCTGTGCAGGCTGACCCGAGTTGATACTTTTTAACATATGCATTAAATCTCCTTTTCACAGAGCATGGCTCATTTATTTGCTCTGTGATAACTCTTCTGCTTAACCTAGTAGCTAAGTTGGTAGCATACAGGTGGTCGCTGGTTCGAATATCCAGCTCGTTCGATCTCTTTACAAGGATTGATAATCCTTTACTGAGGGGCCTAGTAGGATAAAGACTAGGTAATGCCATTGAAAACTAAATGAACCATGCTCAGTGCAAAGGGAGCTTAATGCATCTGCTAGAAGTCACATGATTGACCCAGGTCAGCCTGCGCAGTCTGCTGTTGGTCAATTTTCTGTTTGTCCAAGGACAGTCTACCTTATGAGAGAGTCTGTTGTGAAAAAAATGTGGCTTTCGTTGATCCATAATAATTTGATGGCTTGCTTGGTTTAACCCTTTACCAGACGACAAAATTATAGCCTTGTCCAAATTGAAAGCATTTGCAGACGACAATTTCAGTGTGGCTCAAATAGTGCAATATTTCTTTGATAGGGCAGAAAACATTGTGGGAAAAGGAGAAAATGCTGGTTACCAGCATTTTCTCTTTTTCCCACAATGTTTTCAAAAGGCTTCTTCTTCAGGGGCGTCAAAAGGCGGCATTGTGCGGTAAAGGGTTAATGTATCACAGAGATGCATTAAGCCCCCTTTAGCTAGAGCATGGCTCATTATTTCATACATTTGTCGTTTTCCTTTACTGATGGTTTGCCAGTCATGATAAAACGGTGAAAAACCTACTTAATATGACATTGGCATAGATATATGTTTACAATGGAGTTTAACGCCGTTTTAACAGCTTAGGTCATGTCACAGCGGTCAGTGCACCTACGCATGTTTTCTGGCTTTCTCACACCAGTACTGACACAACTTTCTGTCCGTGTCACTGACTACTTTTCCCACATGAATCAGAGGTTAGAGGCGAAAAATCACCGGAAAGAAGGTTGGCTTCAACTAGATATCAACCTCACAACTACCAGGTCATGAGTCACGTACGCCAACCACTGAGCTACCTGGGCGGGCTGCCGAATGGCAGAACAACTTTGACTTTCCATGCCCTTGCTAACTCAAAAAAAAATCTACCAGTAATTACATAATACATGTAATGCATTACATGCAATGGAAATTTTATTTTTCATTACACCATATCATAATACTGTTCCACAAATCCTCTTTTCAGGACTATGAGTCCACTGATTATGTACTTTGGTCATAGTAGGTCATACTGGTGCATTTATTCAGTAGTTAAGATGCAGGTTTTAGCCCTTTCTATATGACGTAGTTTAACACTTTACCAAATGACAAAATTTTAGACTAGTCCGAATTGAAAGCGATAGCAGACGATAGTATAAATATGGAACAAATAATGGAATTTGTCTTTGTTAGGGTAAAAAACATTGTGGGAAAAGGAGAAAATGCTGGTTACCAACATTTTCTCCTTTCCCACAATGTTTTCAAAAGGCTTCTTTCTCAGGGTCGTTAAAAGTCAGGATTGTGTGGTAAAGGGTTAAAGATTGTCTAAATTGAAAGCATTTGCAGCCGACACTTAATGTTGCTCAGATGATGAAATTCGTCTTAGAAAGGGTCAAAACCATTCTGGGAAAAGGAGTAGATGCTGGTAATTGGCATTTTCTCAACTGATTTTCTACTGTTTACTGCCCATTCAAGAGGTACCATCATTTGAGCTGTAATTGATTTGTCAGCTATGGTTTCAATTTGGATGTCAAAAATGCCATACGGTAGAGTTAATCCTGTACCACACAATCTCGACTTTTAACGACCCTGAGTAAGAAACTTTTGAAACCATTGCGGGACAAGGAGAAAATGCTGATTACCACAATGTTTTCTACTCTATGAAAGACATTTTGTCACTTGGGCCACGTTCAGTAACTGTTATCGTCTGCAAATGCTTTCAATTTGGACCAATCTAAAATTTTGTTGTTAAGTAAAGAATTAAAGCCTTTAGTAACCGCATTGAAAGATCATTCACAAATCATCTGAATTTCTAGATCATAGTATGTTCAAATGTTTAACTCCATTTTTTACTTTCAGGCTGTGTTTTCTAGTCCTGTTGTTGAATTCAAACATTCCAATCTAATAAACTCAGGTAAACACAAAGTTGCCAATTACCTTGATATCTGCGATACCCCTGAAACCCTTCAGAAACAAAGACAACTTTTTACATTATTCCAGTAGAAGATAGGAAGGAAAAAGAAAATTAGCTTTTTACCTCACAATCCTGGGTTTTAATGACCCTAATGAAGAAGCCTTTTGAAAACATTCTGGGGAAAAGGAGAAAATACCGATTACCAGCATTTTCTCCTTTTCACACACAGTTTTCATCCCAATATAAGAAATACCCCATTACCTTACCAACATGTTATTTGTTATCGCAAATGATTTCAGTTTGGAAAAGTCTAAAATATTATTGTTTGGTAAAGAGTTAAATTGAAACAATTTTTCTGCAAAGCTAGTTTACTATACCTGCCAAGATGTAACTTGATCTAACAGATTACATCATATGGAAGATCGATGATAAGTCTTTGCATTATATCTCATTCCTCTCCCATGGCTGGTAGCTCAGTTAGTAGAGTAAAGGACTTGAGGTCAGGAGGTTGCAATTGCTGGTTCAGTCCCCTGCTTGGCCAATTTCTTTCCTTGGATTGATGACAGTCATTGTGACAGGATTCATTCCTCTCTCACCGCTGACCATTGTTTTGACCTCTGTTATGTGGGAAAGCAGCCAGTGGCTTGGAAAGAATATCGTGCGTACTACTGGTAAAAGAAACTCCAGGAAAGCATGGATAGCTGCACTGGCTGCCGCAATAGAAGTGAAATAATGTTGAAAACAGTGCTAAACGCCATGTAATCAATCAGTCGATCAGTAGTTGGTAAAAAACACTTCTGGAACACAAGAATAGGTGCAGTGGCAGCCACAGTAGGACTGAAATAAATGCCGTTTAACCTATTACCACACAATCTAGACTTTTACTAGGAGATAAGACATTTGAAAAGATTGTTGGAAAAGAAAAAAATGTTGGTAACCAGCATTTTCTCTTTTTCCCACAATATTTGTAACCTCTCAGTAACAAATCCAATGATTGAGCACCAGTTCATTTGTTATCTGCACATGCTTTCATTTTAGACCAGTCTAAAGAATTGTTGTGTGGTAAAGGGTTAACACAAGGCAAATCCTCTCTTACTTAACTTGAAGCTGAACATTGTTTCGATTGTGTTATTTTGGGAAAGAGCTGGTGGCATGAGAAGAGTGTTAAACATTTAACTCCTTACCAAACAACTTGTCCAAATTGAAAGCATTTGCAGGCGACAATATAAAGTGATGGAAAAATTGAAATTTGTTTTGGGAAAAGTAGAAAACATTATGTGAAAAGGAGAAAATGCTGGTTTCCAACATTTTCTCCTTTTTTCAGTATGTTTTCAAAAGGTTTCTTTCTCAGGGTTGTTAAAACTTGGGATTGTGTGGTAAAGGGTTAAATGATGTCTGTAGCTCTCAGCACCAAATCAATTTTATTGGACCACATAAACAAAATCATAGTTTTCAGTCAAGATACAAGACCCTAATAACTGTTGTTGGAATGCTCTTATCAGTCAGAATGTCTTGGCACTGTTGTGAGTATTGATCCAAGACCAGACAACATCTTTTGTGCAGTCTGATCTTGATTAACACTGGGCACAAAAGTGAGTTTGGTTGTGAGAGGCACTTCAACTCTTTATTAGAGGACAACTTTTCAGACATGCCCCTATTGAAAGCATTTGCAGACAACAAATTGATTGATTGATTGTATGGTGTTTAATGCTGTTTTAGTCCCCTACCGGCGAAGCCAAAGGGGACTTTAGTTTTGCACTCCGTCCGTCTGTCCATCTGTCCGTCTGTCCATCTGTCCGTCTGTCCGTCAGTCCGGCAATTCAGTTTTCCGGACTTTTTCTCTAAATGCTGGTACATATTGAGCTGAGTTTTGGTGTGTAAATCACCCACCATCACTTACAGATCAAGTTCGACTTTCATTCAGGTCCACTGGTTTTTCATGGATTTACGGGCCTTGAACTTACAAAATTTCACTGATAAATCAGTTTTCCGGACTTTTTTCCCAAATGCTGGTAGGTATTGATCTCAGATTTGCTGTGTAACTCAACCACCATGACTTACAGATCAAGTTCGACTTTCGTTCCGGTCCGCTGGTTTTTCACGCATTTACGGGCCTTGGACTTACAAAATTTCACTGATAAATCAGTTTTCCGGACTTTTTTTTCTAAATGCTGGTAGATATTCACCTGACTTTTGCTGTGTAAGTCAACCACCATTACTTACAGATCAAGTTCGAGTTTCGTCCCGCTCCACTGCTTTTTTCACGCATTTACGGGCCTTGGACTTACAAAATTTCACTGATAAAACATTTTTCCACACTTTTTTTCTAAACGCTGCTACATATAGAGCTGATTTTTGGCGTGTACATCAACCACCATGACTTACACATCAAGTTTGAGTTTCGTCCCGCTCCACTGCTTTTTGACGCATTTACGGGCCTTGGACTTAAAAATTTCACTGATAAAACATCAACCACCATGACTTGCACATCAAGTTCGAGTTTCGTCCCGCTCCATTGCTTTTTGACACATTTACGGGCCTTGGACTTTAAAAATTTCCCAGACATGCCAGCGATACATACGGCCGGTAGGGGACTGTGTATTGCTATGCAATACTATCAGAATGCTTGTTCAACATTATTTTGCTAATATCATGGCAGCCAGTGCAACTATCAGTGCTTTCCTTGAGTTTCTCCTACCAGTGCTTGGCAAAATATTCTTCACGAGCCATTGGCTGCTTTCCCACATAACCATCATTGAAAACAATGATCAGCTTTGAGAGAGAAATGAATCCTGTCGCAATGACAATCACCGTTGCCTTGAAAGATTCAACCCCGCTGTTCTCAATTCCAGACAACAAATTAAATGTAGCTCATTGATTATGGGATAAATTATCTTTGAAAGGGTAGAAAACATTGTCGGCAGAGATGAAAATGCTGGTTATCAGAATTTTCTCCTATTGCCACATTTTTTTTCAAAGCCTCCTTCCTGTGGGTTGTCTAAACACAAAATTGTTTGGTATATGTTGTAAGTCTTTACCACACAGTCCCGAGTTGTGGTGACCCTGATGAAAAAGCCTCTTAACTGTTTACCAAACGACAAAATTTTGGACTGGATCAAATTGAAAGTATTTGCAGACGACAATTTTAATGTTGCTAAAATGATGATTTCTCTTTTTAATTGGGTAGAAAACATTGTGGGAAAAGGAGAAAATGCTGGTTACCAGGTGTCATTTTCAGGGTCGTTAAAAGTCGGGATTGTGTGGTAAAGGGTTAACTCTTTACCAAACAACAAAATTTTAGACTGGTCCAAATTGAAAGCATTTGCAGACGACAAAATAAATGTGACTCAAAAATTGAAATTTGTCTTAGAAAGGTTAGAAAACATTATGGGAAAAGGAGAAAATGCTGGTTACCAGCATTTTCTCCTTTTTCCCACAAGGTTTTCAAAAGGCTTCTTTCCTAGGGTCGTTAAAAGTCGGGATTGTGTGGTAAAGAGTTAAAAACATTGTGGGAAAAGGAGAAAATGCTGGTAACCATCATTTTCTCCTTTTCCCACAATGTTTTTATCTTATCACAGACAAATCTTACCATTTGATCAATATTTAATTTGCGTCTTGCAAATGCTTCAGTTTGGATCAGTCTAAACTTTTGCTGTTTGGTAAGGAGGTAATCAATACCTAATTTCCTGAAATAAACTTGCTGCAGACAACTTATAATACATCGGTGTGAAATAGTGATAATTTTAGCAATTTTAGGTTGGACACATGAATGCACGAGAAATTAGTGCAGCCAATGGTCAAAAAATTATTGTTACAAGCAAAATATGGTATTTTCCTGTTTTTGTTACCAGCATCTGTATCCAGCTGTTTCACAGATCCAGCAGGTTCTTTTGACTATGTTGTGAATCTTGCAGCAGAAACTAAATATGGACAGAGTGATAGTGTAAGTTTTGGTTGGTAAGAAGCTTAGTTTGTTTGGCTCTGCCTTTTAACCCTTTACCACACAATCCCGACTTTTAACAACCCTGTGAAAGAAGTCCTTTGAAAACCTTGTGGGAAAAGGAGAAAATGCTGGTAACCAGCATTTTCTCCTTTTCCCACAATGTTTTCTATCCTACCCAAAACAATTTTCAATTTTTCAATTACATTTATTTTGTCATCTGCAAATGCTTTCAATTTGGACCAGTCTAAATTTTTGTCGTTTGGTAAAGAGTTAAGCCACTACCACACAATCCCCAGTTTTAGTGACCCTGGGAAATTAGACTTTTGTAAACATTGCGGAAAAATGAGAAAATGCTGGTAACCAGCATTTGCTCTCTTCCTGACAATATTTTCCTACCTTTCAGGACCAAATCCAATCATTTTAGCTATATCCAGTTTGTAGCCTGCAAATGCTTTGAATTTGGAGCAGTCTAAATTATTGTCGTGTAGTAAAGAGTTAAGCCTTTCCCATGCCTTTATGTTTCTGAATTAGACAGGGCGTGCATGTTTAAAATTAGCAATGCATCTCAGAAGTTTCTTGGCCAAAGACAAAGCCAAAAAAAAACCTGAAACTATAGTTGAACATGAAACCAAGGATCCATTTTGACATGGTTATGCCCCTTTAAATTTGACCCTTTTCTACTCGAGCCTGAGGTCAACAACCCTGTGAAATATGCCTTTTGAAGATGTTTTGAGAATAGGAGAAAATGTGGGTAACCAGCATTTTCTCCTTTTCACACAATGTTTTTCATCTTATCAAAGACAAATTCTGTTATTTAAGCCACATTTAAATAACCGTCTGCCAATGCTTTCAGTTTGGACAAGTCTAAAGTTTTGTGATGTGGCAAAGATTTAACTCCTTGCCATACAACCCCAACTTTTAACGACCGTGAGAAAGATTGCTTTGAAAACATTGCGGGAAAAGGAGAAAATGCTGGTAACCAGCATTTTCTCCTTTTCCCACAATGTTTTCTACCCTTCCCAAAATAGATTTCAATTTTTGGATCACATTTATTTTGATGCATGCAAATGCTTTCAATTTGGACAAGTCTAATATTTTGCCGTATGGTAAAGGGTTAAAAAGTACCTTGCTTTGAATCAAACTTGCCCTATAGCTTTAAAAGCTGCAGCATTGAGGTCCTCATGCAGTGTTCTTAAGTCTGTTTTTGCCAGAGTATGTCAGTAAATAGGGGACATTTTAGGTCCATGTTAATGCAGTCTGATCTTGACCTACACTTTATGAGGAACAGACTTGAATTGGTAGTTGGCACTTTTTGGGTACAAATCCTCAATCTGATCTTTAATTCTGGGTCTGTATTCACCAACCATTTTTAATTTCATTCTAAATCTAATTTAGATTTAAGAAAGTAACACAACTTCTGATTGGCTAAACCATTTGGTTTAGCCAGTCAGAAGTTTTGTTACTTTCAGATTTAGAACGTTCTTGCAAATAAGACTAAGAATGTTTTTAAGAATGTGGTTGGTGAATATGGATCCTTATTTTTACTTCAGGTGTACAAGGAAGGTATCGTAAAGTTGAGTTTGAACTGTGCACGAGAAGCTGCCAAACATAATGTTAAACTCTACATAGAACTGTCTTCAGGGCAAATGGCCTCCTCTGAAAAAGTAAGTAAAATATCAAGCTTAACCCTTAGGCTGCTAAGTGCAGCTCATAGGACCTTTTGTGGACAGTGTAGATCAAAGATCAGACTGCACTGAACATGCATTCTGATCTTGGATCTATACTGTCCAGTAAGGGAATATTCTTCTCCCAAAAATAACTTTGAAAAGCAGTATCTGGATATTTATTATTAACTTAAAAGATTCAGCGGTTTGACCCTTTCCCAAACAAGCCCTGGTTTTCACGTGTCTGCAGTATAAGTCTTTTGAAAACACTGTGGGAAAAGGAGAAATTGCTCGTAACGAGCAATTTCTCCTTTTCCCACAGTGTTTTCTACCCTTTTTCATAACTTTCTGCCATTTTCATCAAATTTAAAATTGTCGTCTGCAAACTCTTTCAATTTGGACCAGTCCAAAATTTTCATTTGGGAAAGGGTTAAGGATTAGTAGTTTGTAACCTAGGTACTTCCCTTCACAACAAATGAATTGTGAGGGACTATACTGGAGCCTTTACATGGCCAAACCCTGTAACTCAGTCAGTAGCTTTCACTGTTTTTAACTCTTTCACTGCCTATGTCGCCCTGGATAGCTTTTGCAGATGGCATAGATCAAGATCAGACTGCACAAAATGTGCAGTCTGATCTTAGATTTACATCATCTGCCACCTGATACTTATCTCTGACAAAAGATAGATCGAAAATAAATTAATAGGCCTTGAGAAAAGTCAAATTCATGTAGTTGGCAGTGAAAGCCAGAAATTTTAGATGTTTTGTGCACAATTTTGTGCTGGCACCAGCTTTTCTCCTTTTCTTACAATGTAATCATCACCAGCAGACATTTCCTTTTTCATCTTGAAAGGGATTTCGTAAGAATTGTGGAAAGAGGAGAAATTACTCCTACTCAAGAATGTCCACTTTTTCCATTCTACAAAAATATCTCGTTATCGGACAGTGTAGATCCAAGATAAAAGTACATGTTCTGTGCAGTCTGATCTTGATCTATACTGTCTGCAAAAGGTCAGTGAGTTGTGTTCAGCAGCTTATAGAGGTTAAAATTTTAAGTTCGGTGAGAAATTTTCGACTGCATATTCAATCATTACTTTCTGTTGGTAATTTTAGTTTATTTTTCACTTTTAACTCTTTACCACACAATCACGGGTTTTAACGACCCTGAAGAAAAAGCCTTTTGAAAACATTGTGGGAAAAGGAGAAAATGCTGGTAACCAGCATTTTCTCCTTTTCCCACAATGTTTTCTAACCTTCCCAAAACAAATTTCAATTTTTGAGTAACATTTATTTTGTCGTCTGTAAATGATTTCAATTTGGACAAGTCTCAAATTTTGTTGTTTCGTAAAGAGTTAAGGCCCTGTGATAAAAGGTAGGAAAATCCCTGTCCTGTAAATCATGGGTAGACATATGTGTATTAGAATTACAATTTTTTCATGGTAATACAGATCGTGTTATAGATATGAATGCTTATTTTCAGCCTGTCATTAAAATGTAAGTTTGATGTTTTTGAATGTTGATATGCAATTACGTATGAGTAATGCTTTGGCAAAAGGGGGTTGAATACATATCCTTTATGCATTATGCCTAGCCAGTCATTACATAATTATGGATCCATATAATCCATTTTTTAACGGCCAGCAGAATCCTCAGGTGGAATGGTCGTTGGACATGTAGAAAACTGAACAACAGTTACTGCAGTTTCGGCCCAGGTCAGCCTGGCATGGTATGACAATTTTTTTTTTTTTTTTTTTTTTTTTTTTTGTCATTGAGCCCCCTTTTCACAGAGCATGGCTCATATGAGTCATGGGCTCTGAAAATGTGATGCAAGGCATCTGAGAAAAATATTGACCTATGTCAGCATACACAGTCCAGTGTTTAGGCCAGGATGCAGTTTTGATGGGTCATTTTGGCCCATTACCAGCCAAAAGTAGGGGTCAATTTCTGTGGGAGGGGGGTCAATCATTAACTAAACTAGAAACTTACACACCCATTTCGGCTCCGATTCACCCGTTGAACCCCCAAAGAATGAAAGAATCGATTTCTGTTTTTGATCAGACGATGCCATGATTACATTTCAATGATCGAGGTACGATATCGTCTGGGCGCTTTCGTAAAAGCCATTAGCGTCAAAATAAAGCGTCTATCCATAAAAATCGATAGGATACCAGTCTACTACAAGAATTCAATTAACCTGTCAAAACCTATCACTGAAGCGCTTTCCACAACACAGTGAGCGTCTGCATAATGTAAACAAGAATGTCCGAGTTATTACAGCAACCATGATAATAAAGTCGATCTTTATTCAAAAACTCGATGTGCCAAAATGACCCATGATAGTAAATTTTTATGCGCCATACAAGAAAATGACGCGTCAATCCCGCAAGGGCGCGGCCTGGCCTAAACACTGCACAGTCTGAGTTTGAAGGTTTTGCTAAATGAATTTTTTGCATGTCAGAGGACCATTCTACTGCATGATTTAGCCAGTCTTTAGACAAAATAGATCAATACCATGTGACAACTTGCTTGATACATTGCATTATGTAGAAGCACTAAACCCCCTTTTTACAGAGTGCAGCTCATATAGTACATGTATGTATGGTTATTTGTTTATTTTACAGTTTGGTTTGAACAAATTTTTGTGGATTTTCACTTTCTTTTTTTTTTTTTTTTTTTTGATCATGTGCTTCAAAAGAACACTGATTTGGGTATTGGATTTGGACATTGTGTGCTGAAGTGGTGGATACCGTCTCTTAGTTTGAACCATGCACAAGCATTATTTATCTTTTATTCTTTTGTATTCTTTTGATAAATGTTTAGTTTAGTTGTAATTTGAATTCAATGTAGATCGACATTCTTTCTATTTGTCATGCTGTTTTTGTCATAATCTTTTGGTTGACACACTTGTTAGCTCCACTGGCCGAAGGCCAGCGGGCTTATGTCATGGCCCGGTGTCCGTCGTGCGTCCGTCCGTCCGTCCGTCCGGTTGTCCGTCTGTCCGTCCGTGCATTAACTTTTATTTCAAACATCTTCTTCTCTGAAACTACCCATCCGATTTTCACGAAACTTCACAGAAATGATCCTGACATGGTCCTCTTCAGAATTTCTTGAAAGAATTTGATTCCTTCAAAAACTCTGGTTGCCATGGCAACAAAACTGAAAAATATTGGAAATCTTTAAAAATCTTCTTGTCTGAAACCATAAGGCATAGGGCTACCAAATTTGGCATGTAGCTTTATGTAGTAGACCTCTATCAAGTTTCTTCAAATTATAGCCCTGGGGTCAAAATTGGCTCTGCCCCAGGGGTCACAAGTTTTACATAGGCTTATATAGAGAAAACTTTAAAAATCTTCTTGTCTGAAACCATAAGGCATAGGGCTACCAAATTTGGCATGTAGCTTTATGTAGTAGACCTCTATCATGTTTCTTGAAATTATAGCCCTGGGGTCAAAATTGGCTCTTCCCCAGGGGTCACAAATTTTACATAGGCTTATATAGAGAAAACTTTAAAAATCTTCTTGTCTGAAACCATAAGGCATAGGGCTACCAAATTTGGCATGTAGCTTTATGTAGTAGACCTCTATCATGTTTCTTGAAATTATAGCCCTGGGGTCAAAATTGGCTCTTCCCCAGGGGTCACAAGTTTTATACATAGGCTTATATAGAGAAAACTTTAAATATCTTCTTGTCTGAAACCATAAGGCCTAGAGCTACCAAATTTGGCATTTAGCTTGATCTAGTGGGAGTCTACCAAAAGTGCCCAAAGTATAGTCCTGGGGTCAATTTGGCCTCATACTTGGAGGGGGGGGGGTTCACAAGATTTACATAGGCTTACATAGGGAAAACTTTTAAATCTTGGTGTACATAGCCATAAGGCTTAGGCTACCAAATTTTGCATATAATTATAGCATTATTTAGTGGACAGTTACAAAGAGGGCCCAAGTTACAGCTCTAGGATCAAGTTTGGCCCTGCACCAGGGATCACAAGTTTTACATGGGTTTATGGAGTGAAAAGTTCAGAAACCATCTTGTTACCAGCCATAAGGCCAAGAACTCCCACATTTGGCATGTTATTCTTCTAATACAATATTCCCCATTTAGTCAGACTGTAGCCATGAGGTCAAAGTTTTATAAGGGCTTATATAGTGAAGGCTTTTCTTTGTGGTTTATATTTATAAGCCAGTGGAGCGATACAGGGCCATCATGGCCCTCTTGTGTGTATTTTTGCACTTATTCTGGTCGGATATTTTTGGAGACAGCAGGGTTACGTTGGCATCAACTGGTGACACCAGAGGTCGAGGGTTCAATCTTTTGTAACACTGAGATCACACCAAAAATATGACAAAGAAGGTCTTTATGAGTTATAATTATTTCATTGCTTTTTGGTAGTTTATCGAGAAATTATGGTGGATTATGGTTTGATATTTCATGGTTACAGTCGGTGAAAATACCAGTTTTATATTTTCTAACTCTTCAAATGAAGGCAAACACAGTAGTTCCCGCGCACTAGTTACCTAGGTGATCACCGCATACCATTCAAATGGAAAATAACATAATTTATGCTATATTTCTGGTGCTTTATGTAATATTGTAATGCGTTGTTACGTAAGTGGGGGTACACCCACCATGGCAACTTACCGAAAACAACTGTACTGGATATTGATGAAAGTTCTGCAAAATAGGGGCTAGAAGCATGAAATAGATAGAATTTTTTTTTTGGGGGGGGGGGGGAGATTGATTTTTATTTTTTCATCTCATGAACATCATCAGAAATATTTCCACTCATGGCTGCACCTCTCATGAAAGTATTAGCAATGATGTTCACCTGATGAAATAAATTTCGATCTTTCAAACCCCTCCCCCCCCCCCCCCCCCCCTCCCCCTCCCCTCCCCCCCATCCTCTATATATCCTCTATGTATTGTGTAACTGAGGTCATACTTCATCAGAGACGTGTGTTACATGAGGGTTGTCCAAGAAGTATGTAGACTATTTCATTAACATTTTAACCCTTTACCACACAATCCCGACAGCCCTGAGGAAAGAGCCTTTTGAAAACCTTGTGGGAAAAGGAGAAAATGCTGGTAACCAGCATTTTCTCCTTTTCCCACAATGTTTTCTTCTCTTCCCAAAACAAATTTCAGTTTTTGAGTAACATTTATTTTGTCGTCTGCAAAAGCTTTCATTTTGGATTGGTCTAAAATTTTGTTGTTTGGTACAGAGTTAAGACCAAATTATTGAGATGTATCATGGGGTATATCATTGACACATGCTACACATTTCATCCAAACACAATGATCGAGTAACAAGTTCCAAAGGATTTAACCCTTTCCCAAACAAGCCCTCGTTTTCACGTTTCTGCAGTACAAGTCTATTGAAAACACTGTGGGAAAAGGAAAAATTGCTCATAACGAGCAATTTCTCCTTTCCTCACAGTGTTTTCTACCCTTTTTGATAACTTTCTGCCATTTTCATCAAATTTAAAATTGTCGTCTGCAAACTCTTTCAATTTGGACCAGTCCAAAATTTGTCGTTTGGGAAAGGGTTAAAAGTAATACCACTTACTGCGACCTGGCACCTGACAAATGGTCACTTTGATGTCGTGGGGAAAAGCCATGTTAACCCTTTCCCAAAAAACAAATTTTAGCTCCCTTCCAAATTGAAAGCATCTGCAGACAACAATTTGAAAGTGGTACAAATAAACTTAAGGTTTTTTGACAAGGTAGAAACATTGTGGGAAAAGGAGAAAATGCTGGTTACCAGCATTTTCTCCTTTTCCCACAAGGTTTTCAAAAGGCCTCTTCCTCAGGGTTGTGAAAACAGGGGATTGTTTGGTAAAGGGTTAAGCTTTTTCTACTTGTTGGAATGTTATTGCATTTTGCATTGCATGCATCATCTTCCTTTTACCTATGAAAAACATGTATTCCTTGATTCTAAGTGTAAGGTAAGTGAAATATTTAGTGTTGTGTAATTCACTAAAACCCATACCTCTGAAGAAGGCGAGAGTGTACTAGTATGGCAGAAAACACATTTGAGCCATGCACTGGCAAAAGCAGGCTTAATGCATCTCCATGATGCATTATATCAGGCAAGTTATCACCTAATTATGGATCCATAAAATCCATTTAGTCTACCCACTGACTAAGTTTTGAGGAAGAGTGGTCTTTGGACATGCAGAAAATGGATAAATGGCAAAAAGTTTTGACCAATGTCAGCCTGCGTGGACTGCGCAGGCTGACATGGGTTGATAGTCTTTGCAGATGTATTAAGCCCCCCTTTTCATAGAGCATGGCTTATTTGTAGTTTTATTAATTGCCGTGGCATGCTGTTAGTGCACAGAGTACCAGACATCGGACAGATAATTTGTCAGACTATAGCAAGGTAGATGAACTGCACAAATATCAAAATCTGAGACAGCTTCCCTTTACTGTGTAACCCATTACCACACAATCCTGTCTTTTATCAACCTTGAGGAAGAAAGCTTTTAAAACCATTGGTGGAAAAGGAGAAAAATGCTGGTAATCAGCCTTTTCTCCTTTTTGGATAATTTTTTCTACCCTTCCATAAACAGTTCACACCATTTAGGACACTGTTGTCCTCTGCAAATTCCTTTAATTTAGATGTCTAAAGTTTTGCCATGTGGTAAAGAGTTAACTGCTTCTGCTGACTTCTCTGTATTTCTGGATATTAACCCTTTACCACATGACAGAATTTTAGACCTGTCCAAATTGAAACCATTTTAACTCTTTATGACAAAATTTCAGACGGGTCCAAATGAAAGCATTTGCAGACGGCAAATTAAAGATTGCCAGATTAATAAAATTTGTCCTTTGTAGGATAGAAAACATTGTCGTGAAAAGGAGAAAATGCTGGTTACCAGCATTTTCCCCTTTTCCCACAATGTTGTCAAAAGCCTTCCTCCACAGGGTCGTTAAAAGTCGGGATTGTGTGGTAAAGGGTTAAGACAACAATTTCAGTGTGGCTGAAATCATGCAATTTTTCTCTGATATGGTAGAAAACATTGTAGGGTAAGGAGAAAATGCTGGTTACCAGCCTATTCTCCTTTTCCCAAGGTGTTTTCAAATGGCTTCTTCCACAGGGTCTTTGGAAGTCAGCATTGTGTGGTCAAGGGTTAAGCTACATCTGCAGGGCAGCAGATTTGACATTATGCAATATGTCATGATGGAAACACTGTAGATTGTGTCTTTCTCCAAAAAAAAAAACAATTTCTACATCAACTCATATGACAAATGGATTGCCCATCTTAACCCTTTGCCACACAGTCCTGACTTCTAACGGACCCTGAAAGAAAAGGCTTTTGAGAACATTGTGGGAAAAGGAGAAAATGCTGGTAACCAGCATTTTCCCCTGTTCCCCAAAATATTTTCTACCCTATCAAAATGAGAAATCATCATTTTAGCAGCATTTAATTTGTCGTCAGCAAATGCTGTCAGTTTGGTCCACTCCAAACTTACGTTGTTTGGTAAAGAGTTAAGCAATGTATTCATAATGGCGATCTGTGAAAAAAGTTCAAGGTGACTTCTAAAAGGGATGTCAAAGGGATTTTATATCTTGTGCCGTGTCGCAGTTAATGGTGTAATTTAACCCTTTGGAACTTTTAACTCAAATTCTATGCATTTTTAGCTCACCTGAGCATGAAGTGCTCAAGGTGAGCTTTTGTGATTGTGCTGTGTCCGGCGTCAGGCGTGCATCGTGCGCAGTCCGTCGTCAAGGCATCAACAATTATATTATGTGCATTCTAGAGGCTAAATTTTCAGTCATATACTTATGAAACTTGGTCAGAATGTTTGTCTTGATAATATCTCGGACAACATCGAAATTGGGTCATGTCGGATCAAAAAGTAGGTCACTGGGCTAAATCTAAGAAAAACCTTGTCTGCACTCTAAAAGCCATATTTTCAGCCTGATACTCTTGAATCTTGGTCAGAATGTTTTTCTTGATAATTTCTTGATAATATCTTGGACAGGTTCGAAATTGGATCATATTGGGTCAAAAAGTAGGTCACTGGGCCAAATCTTAGAAGTCTTAGAAAAACCTTGTGTGCACTCTAGAGGCCACCTTTTCAGCCTGAAATACATGAAAGTTGGTTAGAATGTTTGTCTTGATGATATCTTGGACAAGATTGAAATTGGCTCGTGTTGGGTCAAAAAGTAGGTCATTTGTCTAAATCTTAGAAAATGCTTTTGTGCACTCTAGAGGCCACATTTTCAGCCTGAAACTCAAGACATTTGGGTAGAATTTGTTTTAAAAATACCTGGGACAGGTTTGAAATTGGGTCATGTCCGGTCAAAAAGTAGGTCACTGGGCTAAATCTTAAAAAAACCTTGTGTGCACTCTAGAAGCCACATTCATAGTCAGATACTCATGAAACTAGGTCAGATTGTCTGTCTTGATGATATCCTAGACAAGTTTGAAATTGCGTCATGCCGGCTGAAAAAGTAGGTCGCTGGGCTAAATCTAAGGAAAACCTTGGGTGCTCTTTAGAGGCCACATTTTCAGCCTTATACTGATAAAGATTGGTCAGAATGTTTATCTTGTTGATATCTCAGACAAGTTTGAAAGTGGGTCATGTTGGGGCAAAAAGTAGGTCACATGGTCAAATCTTATATAAACCTTGTGTGACCTCTAGAGGCCACATTTTTAGCCTTATTCTCATGAAACTTGGTCAGAAAGTTTGCCTTGATGATATCTTGGATAAGTTTTAAAGTAAGTTACATCTGGTCAAAAACTAGGTCACTGGACCACATCTTAGAAACACTTTGTGTGCGCCGTGTAGGCCACATTTTCAGTCTGATACTCATGAAACTTGGTCAGAATGTTTGTTTTAATGATATCTTGGATAAGTTAGGAATTTAGTCACATTGGTTCAAAAGGTAGGTCAATTTCACTCAGGTGTTTTACATCATTAAAACCAGGATCTCTTCGGCTCTATCAACTGTAGATAACCTTACTCAGCTGAGCGCTGTAGGGCCAATGGCCCTCTTGTTAATGAAATTTGTTGCATATAACAATGATATATTCAACGACATGTCACCAAAGTTTGGTATTAAACTCATTTAATGAACAGCAGCCAAGCCTCCATAGCTCAGTAGGTAGCGTACAGGACTTGAGAATAGGAGGTCGCTAGTTCGATCCCCGGCTTGGCCAATTCCTTTCCGAGGATTGATGATAGTCATCATGACTGGATTCATTCCTCTCTCACCGTGGACCATTGTTTTGACGATGGTTATGTGGGAAAGCAGCCAGTGGCTTGGAAAAAATATTGTGAGGAGTATTGGTAAAAGAAACACCAGGAAAGCATGGATAGGTGCACTGACCGCTGTGATATAACTGAAATAATGTTGAAAACGGTGTTAAACACAATACAATCAATCAATCATTTATTGAACAGCAGAGGTATAAGAGAAGTCTGCATACTTATGGGACAACCCTCATAAATCATAGATAAGACTGCATACTCAATGCTGTCAGATCTGTGTGGTTTGCATAAAGTTAGTCATACTGCCTATGGTCAAGTTTACAGTTAGAGAGGGAACTGGGGACCCTGTTTGGCCCAGTTTTGAGCCCTTGGGTTAGATCTTTGCTGTTGGCGTTATGGTTCTTGTGGGAGTGTCCTTGAGCAAGACAGTTCAAAGTCTTAGCCTACTATAGGTGAAACACAGGACACACTTGAACGGTTTAAAAGGCAACAAACAGACCTGCTGTTGCACTATATTTTAGGAAAAAAAAATCATTAACTGAATAAGGACTTACTCTACCTTGCTGACTGATATGTATAGTCAGATCTTGACCTACACTGTTCTGTATAGTTTGATCTTGATCTGTGCTATTCTTGTTATGTTCATAATATACACTGTTCTGTATAGTTAAATCTTGATCAACGGCCCTCCTGGGGTTGATCGTATCTACACTGGTCGGCCAAGTCAGACCAGGAAAATCTTTGTCATCAAGTGATTTTTGATGTGTTTAATCATTTTGTCTAACCTTCCACGAAATATGTGTATGGAATCAGTAAAGTACTTTGTTAATTACTTATGAGACTGAGAGTTTTTGTCAGCCAAATTTCCCACAGTGCATAGAGTGTAGCATTATTATGCCCCCCTTCGAAGAAGCGGGGGTATATTGCTTTGCACTTGTCGGTCGGTCCGTCGGTCGGTCTGTAGACCACATTTTTGTCCGGAGCATAACTCAAAAAGTGTTTCAGGTATCATCTTGAAACTACATAGGTGGATAGATCTCATTAAGGAGAAGTGCAGTGCACAAGAATCATAACTCTGCCCATCATATTTATGGAGTTATTGCCCTTTGTTGATTTTCATACTTAATTTTTATCCGGAGCATAACTCTAAAAGTATTTCAGGTATCATCTTGAAACCTCATAGGTGGATAGATCTCATTAAGGAGAAGTGCAGTGCACAAGTACCATAACTCTGCCCATCATATTTTTGGAGTTATTGCCCTTTGTTGATTTTCATACTTAATTTTTGTCCGGAGCATAACTCAAAAAGTATTTCAGATATCACCTTGAAACCTCATAGGTGGATTAATCTTATTAAGGAGAAGTGCAGTGCACAAGAACCATAACTCTGCCCATCATATTTTTGGAGTTATTGCCCTTTGTTGATTTTCATACTTAATTTGTGTCCGGAGCATAACTCAAAAGGTTTTTCAGATATCATCTTGAAACTTTACATGTGGATAGATCTTATTCAGGAGAAGTGCATTGCACAAGAACCATACCTCTGCCCATTATATTTTTGCAGTTATTGCCCTTTGTTGATTTTCGTACTTAATTTTTTTCTGGAGCATAACTCAAAAAGTATGTGAGGTAAAATCATGAAACCTTATAAGTTGATAGTTCACATAAATGGGAAGTGCAGTGCCCAAGAATTGTTAATTTATCATTAATAATTTTTGAGTAATTACCCTTTGTTCGTTTTTACACTTTGAACTTAACAGTTTATAATCACATGTTATATTTAGAATTGGATGCCATTAGGGGGGCATACATGTTTTACAAACATCTCTTGTTAAGTTATATGTATAAGGCTAACCATCAGTTGAAACTAACATTTATCTTTTATAGAGCAGAAATTGTGGGAGAAGAAGAAAATGCCGACTAATTGCATTCCGTCTGTTTTCCAAGATGTTTTCAAAGGCTGTCTTCGTCAGATCTTATACATATTATCTTTTTGTACGGGGTTAAATAAGTAATAAGTGCAAAATATTCATTCTTGTAGAAACCATCACAGGAGGAAGGGAAATGTGACCCCTGGACCAATATGGCTGTTCACAAGCTAGAGGTGGAGAAAGAATTAAAAACAATACCAGATCTGAACTACATTATTATTCGACCTGGGATAGTCTATGGTTTAGGTGATAGACATGGTTTAGGTAAGTTGAGTTTACACTAAGTCTCTTTATGCTTTCTTCTTAGCAATACATCAGTAGCTTATTAAATAAATCTAAATGCCTTTCTGTTCATTTATTTTACTCTTTACCAAACGACAAAATTTTGAATTAGACCAAATGGAGGCATTTGCCAACGACAAAATCAATATGGCTATGACAATTTTTGTCTTACCTAAGATAGAAAACATCATGGGAAAAGGAGAAAATGCTGGTTACTAGCATTTTCTCCCTTTCACTCAATGTTTTCAGGGTCGTTGAAACTTGAAATTGTGTGGTAAAGAGTTAACCCTTTACCAAACATTCATATGTTTTAATGACTTTTAGGAAAAGGGCTTTTGAAAACATTGTGGGAATGAAAGAAAAAGCTAGTAACCATCATTTTCTCCTTTTCCCACTTTGTCTTCTACCCTGTATAGGACAAGTTCCATAATTTTAGTCACGTTTAAGTTGTTGTCTGTGAATGCTTTCAAAATGGACAAGTCTACTATTTTATCATCTAGTTAGAGTTTCTTAAGAGAAATCCTTTTTCTGATCCTTATTCAAAGATATATATCCAGGAAACCAAAAAACAAAATTCTAGACTAAATTTGAAAAGTGTATTTGTACCAAGAAACTTTAATGTCTTTAACTAATATCAGATGTGAGTAAAAACGCTGTCTAACTTTTTGTTCAGCTGTTGCAGAAGGAAATGTTAAGTTAACCCTTTACCACACAATCCTGAGTTTAACAACTCTAAACAAGAAGAGAAAAAACACAGTGTTTTCTACTCATCCAAGAACAAATTTCAGTTGTTTTTACATATGTAAATGCTTACAATTTGGACAAGTCTCAAATTCTGGGGTTTGGTAAAGAGTTAAAAGAGTTTTTTTTTTCAACTCTTATTTTTTTACGAAACTATTCTTCATTCTGTGACAAAGAGCTGTTTTGTGACGAGGAGCTGGTGGGGGGTATGATCACTTTTAGTGATAGCTCTAGTTGTTACTGAAATGATGAGATTCTTCATTGAAAGGGTATACAACGTTGCTGGAAAAGGAGAAAAGGCTGGTAATCAGCATTTTCTCTTTTTCTCACCTTGTTTTCAAAAGGCTTCTTCAGCAGGGTAGGTAAAACCCAGGACTGTTTGGTAAAGAGTAAAATTTATGTCCTAGCTACATCATAATTGTTTTATGACAGATTTTAACCCCTTACCAAACAATCCCGACTTTAAAAGACCCTGAGAAAGAAGCCAACTGAAAACATTGTGGGAAAAGGAGAAAATGCTGGTAACCAGCATTTTCTCCTTTTCTGGCAATGTTTTCTACTCTATCAAAGACAGAAATCATCTTTTAGCTACATTTACTTTGTTGTCTGCAAATGCTTTCAATTTGGTCAAGCCCAAAAGTTTGTCGTTTGGTAAAGAGTTAAACATTGCAATTGATACATTGCTATTGAGGCAGTTACAGTCACAAGTCATTGATGTGTTGATGTATCGTTACACTGCTAACGGAAGTGATGGGATATCTCTATAAACAGGTTAAGACATTGTGGGAAAATGAGCAAATGCTGTTTTTGAAAGTTTTCCTTCGGGAGGATTGATTGGTATAGGGTTAAAGTATTTGACATTGCTCTATTGAGTCATAGCTGTGAGTGTTCCTATTCACATCAAGTAAAGGGTTTATGTTCTTTTGCAGCTCCGCGACTGATAATAGGTGCAATATACAAGTACATACGCCAGAAAATGAAGGTAGGGAGAATAGAAAAATTCCTTTTTTGGTAGGAGGTTTGTTTATTTTTCCTGCATTGTCTGCCTCCAATCTACATACAAGTAAAAGGGAAAAATTATTGACCTCTAACCATATTTTGATCCCATGTTCAGACCCGCCCCCCCAATCTTGGTGGAGGCCTTTTGAAATCATTGTGGACAAAGGAGATAATACTGGTCATGTGGTCATGAAACTCCCAGTACTGGTACATATGTAGTGTCTTGCCACAAAAGGACCAGTGCTTTCAGTGAGGCTTGAACCTGAGGTCTCCAAGTTAAGAGTCTAATACTTAACCACTGAGCCACAAACGTGCCCTCACTGTCAAAAGGTCCGTCAATAGGACAAATCTTCAGAAAAAAAAATTTGTGTACACTCTAGAGGTAATTTTTTCAGTCCAATGCTGATGTTGCTTGGAAACCATTTGAAAGCCGAGATTGATTGATTGATCAAATGGTGTTTTACGCTGCTTTCAAATTTATTTTTGTAAATAACGGCAACAGCTCGCATGTTTATGTATGTCTTGGGTTTCACCTGTACAAGGCTAGGATTCTGAAGTGTCTTACCCAAGGACACAGCCAAGACAGACTTGATGCTTTCACTGAGTCTCCAACCCAAGGCCTCCAGGTTACGAGTCCTACACTTTACCACTGAGGTGGCTCAGTGGTAAAGTGTAGGGCTTATAACCTGGATAGATGGTAACCACATAACCACTCATAGATGGTAACCAGTATTTTCTCCTTTTCCCACAATGTTTTCTACCTTATCAAAGACAAAAATAATTGTTTGATCCACATTTTTATACCCCCCAAAACTCTGTTTGTGGGGTATATAGGAGTCAGCTTGTCGGTCCGTCCGTCTGTCGGTCGGTCCGTCCGTCCGTCGGTCGGTCTGTAGCTTTTTGTCTGCTCTATTTCTCATAAACTATTGGACGAATTTTATTCAAACTTCACAGGTAGACTCAGTATCAAGCAGAGATGTGCATATGAAATGTTGGTTATGGTTCATTGATTTTTCACTGAGTTATGGCCCTTTCATGAAATTTCTTGTCCGCTCTTTTTCTCATCAACTATTGGACAGATTTGGTTCAAACTACACAAATAGACTCAGTATCAAGCAGAGATGTGCATATCCTATTTTGGTTATGGTTTATGTAGGTTTCATGGAGTTATGGCCCTTTGATGATTCTGGACAAATTTCTTTCAAACTTCATGGATAGACTTTGCACTCAGCAAAGATGTGCATATCATAAATTGTTCTTACTTAATTATTTAGTTAACCCTTCACTAGACAATCCTCACTTTTATTGACCTTTAGGTGAAAGGCATTTGAAAACATTTTTTGGAAAAGGAGAAACCAGCCTTTTCTCTTTTTTCCATAATGTTTTCTTCCCTTTCTGATACAAATCATATCATTTGAGTATCATTTTATTGTCGTCTGCAATTGCTTTGAACTTGGACCTTTTTTGTCGTTTGGTCAAAGATTAAAGGAGAAGTAAAGTGTAAGGGTGCTATTTGGGTATGGTTAATTACCTGGAATTGGGTTCCATCAAATTGTACCAGTTTATACAGGGGCACTGCAGGTCAAACACAGGAAGTGGCAGGGCTAATAGAATTTTCTGAAAAACTTCCACTAACCCTTTATCGCACAATCCCAAGTTTTAGAGACCCTTAACAAGAGGCCTTTTGAAAATGTTACGGGAAAAAGAGAAAATGCTTGTGACCAGAATTTTCTCCTTTCTCCACAATGTTTGTTACCCTATCAAGGACAAATTTTGTCATTTTAGCCACCTGTAACATGTCTGCAACTACTTTCAAACTGGACAAGTCTAAAATTTCATCTTGTGGTAAAGAGTTAATTACTGTCTGGTACTTTGTTCCATCATGACCTCAGTTCTTTGTTAGTTTGGTGTTTTACACTGACTTGAACATTATCTCAGTGATATATCATGGTAGCCAGTACAAATATCCATGCATTCCCAGAGTTTCTTTAACCCTTTCCCAAACGACAAATTTTGGACTGGTCCAAATTGAAAGAGTTTGCAGACGACAATTTCAAATTTGATGAAAATGGCAGAAAGGTCTCAAAAAGGGTAGAAAACACCGTGGGAAAAGGAGAAATTGCTCGTTACGAGCAATTTCTCCTTTTCCCACAGTGTTTTCAAAAGACTTGTACTGCAGACACATGAAAACCAGGGCTTGTTTGGGAAAGGGTTAACCAGTAATTTGCATGACATTTTTTCCAAGCCACTGGCTGCTTTCCCATATAAACATAGTCAAAGCAATGCTCAGCAGTGAGAGAGGAAGGAATCCTATTGAAATGACCCATCAGTTCTTGGAAAGAATTTTGCCAGCCAGGTAGTGACTTAGGGACCCCTTGGGTTTCAAGCCCTGTACTTTACCAGGCTTCACTTCATGTCTGATGCACTTTTTGTGTATGTCCTGTCATTTGGAAATAATTATACCCCCCCCCACAACGAAGTGGAGGGGGGTATACTGGAATTGCCATGGCTGTCCTTCCATCTGTCCGTCCGTCCGTCTGTAGACAGTTTTGTCCGGAGCTTTTTTCCTACAGTTTTTCAAGTACTGCACTGAAATTTACACATAATGTTTGGGTACATATGAAATTGTGCATGTGCAATTTTCACGACCTTGCTGCCATTGGCTGCCGAATTATCTCCCCTTAAGCTTGTTGCCCTTTGTAAATCTTAACTATGGATTTTTGTCCAGGGCATAACTTCCAAAGTATAGAAGCTTATGACTTCAAACTTCATACACAGATAGATCACTATAAGGCGAAGTGCAGTGTACAAGAACCATAACTCTATTCCATTTATTTTTTGAGTTATTGCCCTTTGTAAGGTTTAACTTTGGATATTTGTCCGGGGCATAACTTCTGAATCATTTAAGCAAGTGACATCAAACTTCATATACAGATAGACCACATTAATGAGAAGTGCAGTTTACAAGTGCCATAACTCTTTTCCCACTTTTTTTTTTAACTCTTACTTTTTGACGAAACCATTCTGCATTCTGTGACAAATAGCTGTTTTGTGACAAGGAGCTGGTGGGGGGTATGATCACTTTTAGTGATAGCTCTAGTTCTGTCTGCAAATGCTTTCAGTTTGGTCAAGTCCAAAATTGGTCAGTGTTCAGGATCATCCTGGTCCTTCTGTTTTTTGTGTATTGACTATGTGAGGTGTTCTGATCTTGATTTATACTATGTGCTTTACCTATAAATGTTTTTTAAGGCAGTGAGGCTGTTAAGGGTTTATTTCTGTATATGTATGGTTTCAAATGTTCTTTGCATTCTGATCTTAATCTACACTGTCTGTTGAGCCCAGTCGCTTAGTTGGTAAAATAGATGGCTTGAAACCCTGGGGTCGCTGAATTGATTCCCAGCTCAGCCCTATTCTTTTTCAATGATTGTTGCACCAGGATTCTATCCTCTCTCACTGTTGATCATTGTCTCAACAATGGGTATGTAGGAAAGCTGCAAAGCACTACAGGTGCACTGGCCACTGCAGTATATCTGAAATGCATGTTCTGTGCAATCTGATGTAAACTCTCCACCAAGGCACATTGAGTCAAGCTGAACAGCACAAGGGACAAATGTATATGAGCTGTGCTCTGGCAAAAGAGGGTTTAATGTATCTCTGTGATGCATTGTACTAAACATGTCATCATATGGCATGCAACATATGAAAAGGGGCCTTCGGACATATGCATAAAAGTGTCATCCCAGACCAGCCTGTGATTAATCCGTTTTTGTGCAATTTTCTGTTTCATGAGTCTACTGTATAAAAAATCTTATGTAGCCAGAAAGTACCGTCTTGGATTAGTCTGCGCGGATTACGCAGGCTAATCCAGAATGACAATTTACGCAAATGTTCGAAGGTCTCATTTCTCATGTTACGGTCTATATAATCACGGATCCATAAATTCAGTTTTGTCTAACCACTGGCTCAATCCTGAATGGTGCTTGGCTATGCATGAAACTGACCTAGAGCAAAAATTTTCTACCCAGGTCAGCCTGCGCAGATTGCACAGGCTGACCTGGATAGATACTTTTTGCAAATGCATTATACTGCCTTTTCACAGAGCATGACTCCTATTTCTGTGTATTGATGGTTTTAGATGCTCTGGACAAAGGATCTAAAGATGCACACAGTTCATGTGGAAGATTTGTGTTCAGCCATTTGGTTCCTGTTTCACAATGGAATCTCTGGGGGAGTGTACAATTGTGTGGATAAAGGGGAAACCAGTAAGTGAACAGTTTGTTTGACTTTTTCATTGCAAGGACAGTAAAATACTATTTATTATACCCTGCCAAAAGGTGGAGGGATATTATTTTGGCATTGTCCATCCTTCTGTCTGTCTGGCTATGCCTCATGTTTGACCATTTATCCATCATCCTGCTAATTTTGTTAATGTTTTACAAGACATTTTTCTGCCAGTGATTGGAAGTTCAACAGATTGCAGATTGAAAGCAATACACCATCTGATTGGCTAAACCATTTGGCTAAACCAAATGGTTTAGCCAATCAGAAGTTGTGTTGCTTTCAGATTTGGAAAATCATGGAAAA